>LPNX010670425.1:27985-57072 GCA_001517045.1 Pseudotsuga menziesii
TTTAGATATGGCCTCTTCTGCTTTCAGAAGATTATATATTCTTATTTGCAAAACTTCATCCTCCGACCCACTAGACTCTTGGGCTAAAATAGAAGACGGCAACATGATGTTGGGCGGAAGAATGGCTTCTTTACCATACACAAGGGTATAAGGTGACACTCCTATCGCAGACTTGGGGGTGACTCTATCAGCCCAAAGAGCGTTTGGGAGTGCTGAGTGCCAACTCCTCTAGTTTTCTATTACAGTCTTCTTTAAAATTCTAATCAGATTTTTGTTAGAGGACTCAGCCAGGCCATTTCCTTGTGGATAGTATTTAGCAGAATAATGCAATTTTATCCCTTTATCATGAGCAAAAGCAGTGAATTTAATTGATGAGAAGTACTTAGCATTATCAAAGACTAACGAAACTGGAACTCCAAACCTGGTCATGATATGATCTTGCAGGAAGCTGATGACTTCGTCTTCATTTATCTTGCGCAGCGGGATAACTTCGACCCAGCGGGTGAAATAATCAGTGGCGGTGAGAATGTACTTGTGCTGTAGAGAGGAATTCGGCTTTATTTCTCCAATTATATCTAGCCCCCATTGCTCGAATGGTTTCGTGATCATCACAGGCTTTAAGGGTGCTACTGCTTTAGGTTGTCTCCCACCACACCTTTGGTAAATATCACATTTCCTGACATGTGCGTGTGCGTATTTGAAAAGCATAGGCCAATAGTAACCTGCCCTGAGGATCTTGTGGGATGTAGTGTCTCCTGAATAATGTCCCCCAGCAAGACCGTCATGCAACTCTGTCATTACTTTCTTCGCATCTTCCTTTTCTAGGCATCTGAGAAGAACCCCGTCATAATTTTTTCTAAATAATATTCCTTCCACAATTTGATAAGATGCTGATTTAAGACGTAGCGCTCTTCTTTGCTTGGAATTCCAATGTTCAGGTAACAGCCCTGCCTGCAGGTAATGTACAAGGTCTCTATACCAAGACTCGGGAGCTGTAAACAAAGGACATACATCCATTACATGTAATTCGGCCTCATTCTCCCAGGCTTGTTCTTCATTGTTCCCACTTTTAGTCATCAATTTGCACAACCCTTGACCTTTAACTATAGAGGCTGCCTTGAATTCAAGGTCGTACTCTTGAAGAGCTGTTACCCAGTTGCCCCTTCTTTCTCCTAACTCTTTCTGTATGAGAAGGGATCTAACAGCTGGGTAGGGGACTATTACCTTGGTTCGATTCTTTAATATATAAGGCCTGAATTGCTTTACTGCCTTAAACACTGCATAAGCTTGCTTATCGATGGCTGGGTATTTTAATTCGGCCCCTTGTAGACCATTGCTCATAAAGGATATTGGGAATTCCTCCCCCCCATCATCCTTTTGCGTAAGCACAGCTGCTAGCGAATCATCGGATGCAAAAGTGTATAGAATAAAGTCTTTATCGAAGTCTGGGATTTTCAGGGAAGGTGCATGTGCAACAGCCGTCTTAATTTTGCTGAAAACGTTCTTCTCGATCTCAGTCCACTTGAACTGTGCATTTTGTTTCACCATCTGCTACAATGGCTTGACTATTTGAGCAAAATCAAGCACAAACCTTCGGACAAAATTTATGGTTCCCATGAATGATTGCATCTCCTTTTTATTATGGAGCAAGGGGATTTGTTCAATAGCCTTAATTCTTTCCGGATCAATGGAGATCCCTTGCTTTGACACTATGTGACCCAACAACTTTCCTTCTGTGATAGCGAACACACATTTCTTAGGATTGAGTGAGATGTCGTACTTCTGACAGCGTTCAAAAATCTACCTTAAGTGAAATGCGTGCTCTCCTCTTTTTTTCGAGAATATCGTAATATCGTCAAGGTACACTACAACGCTGCGGCCGATCAATCCACGAAAAGCTATGTCCATAGCTCTCTGAAATGTTGCTCCCGCATTTATAAGCCCAAAGGGCATCCTTCTATAGGCAAAGGTTCCCCATTTGGTCTTGAACGTTGTCTTCAACCTGTCTTCCTCGGCTACTAATACTTGATTGTAGCCAGAGAAATCGTCTAATAATGAAAACAGTTCAGAACCTGAGACCATTTGGAGCAATTGTTCCATGGGTGGCACCAGGTAATTATCTTTATCAGAAGCTCGGTTCAGATTTCTGAAATCAACGCATAATCTGATCTCTCCAGATTTTTTTCTAACTGGTACCAGATTTGATACCCACTCAGAGTGTCTGACTTTAAAAATGATTTTGGCATCCAATAATTTCTTCACTTCACTCTGAATCAGTGGTTCCAGCTTGGGATGCATTTTTCTCAACGGCTGCTGATACGGCTTGACTCCGGCTTTGATGGGAACAATGTGCTTAATGATGCTGGTGTCGTATGTTTTCAAATATTCGTACGTCCATGCGAAAACATCTTTATATTGTTTAAATAGACTGATGAATTTGTCTCTTTCTGCTGGTGAACAACACTTGCCAAGATTCACAAATTTGGGATTCGTCTCAGTGCCTAAATTTATCAGCTCGAACTGTAGAGATGAGCTGTGGATCTTCACGTTGGCTGGTCTTCTGAACTTTTCATTTAAATCGAACATTTTTTCTAACTTTCTGACACCTTTAGGAATAAAATTGTCATATTTCATCTCGGCTTGATGCTCTTCATCGTCTATGATCGCTCCTTTAAACACCTCGTCATTTTTCAAACATTCTATGATTTGCTGATCATCGTCGAACACTCGCAAGTTGGTGATCATATCCGGTATTGAGGGCCTGAAAAGTAGTTTTCGACAGAACACCGATTATTAGTGGGTATGATTCTAGCGGCTGATGGGGCCAACAGATTAGCAGCAGCGTGTTCAATTCTTGGAATTGAAATAATGTTGAATGCATTAAAACATTTAAGCAAATCCCATACCTCATTTTGGTAAGCCTTTAAGTGAGGAGAAACACAATGTATCTGATTCCGGATTTGTTTCACAATAATTTCAGAATCCCCAAAAACTTTTAGATTACTTACCTTTAATTCAATTGCCTTCTTGAGTCCCTGCACCAGTGCTTCGTACTCAGCTGTATTATTAGTACATTCAAACTCTAGTCTACATGAAAGGAAATGTTTATTCTTCTATGGGTCGATCAGGACACAGCCAGCCCCTGACCCTTCTAATGTCTTAGAGCCATCAAAAAACAAAATCCAAAAATCACTAACTACTGAAGGTGAATCTACTCCTACTGCTAAGCTTACTATATTACAGTCAATCTCATCAGCCTGTGAGAATCGAAGGAGATCAGGATAAGTTTCTGATGTGTTGCCGGCTTCTTCCGCTTGATAATTCCCTGGTTCCAACTCGATAAAATAGTTTCCCAGTACATAATCCACCGATACATTCTTCTCCTCCAGCTGAGTAACATTGTACTTCATGTGAGGCTCTCTTAGAATCTTAATCTGGTTTGGACTCCCTTTGTATGGCAACCAAAGATGGGACCAATCTGAGGCGAAATATCCATTTAATTTGGCCGACCAATCTCTACTCAGGACAAGACCGTAAGCATCTGGTATATCAGCCACCACGATGTTAATAACTTGGCAGACTTTGTCATTAGATGCCAAATGGACTAGGACATCTTCCAGCTCACCAATCACCTTTACATCCGTTCTATCCAATTGAACCACCTTCCACGTGGATGGCTTAAGCTGCCCATTGATCTTATTACAGACTGATATGAGCATAACATTTACCGACGTCCCTGAGTCTACCAAGCAATTATGTACATTATGATTGAAAATTTCAAACGTGAGGAGGAAAGGTGGATGTTTGCTTTTAGACTTACCTCCAACGCTGGTTTCTCCAATTTCTTCTTCTTCCTGAGGTTGATTGTTGGTGGGCAGCTTCTCATCCGACGCTTCAAGTGCTTTCAATAGTCTCTCCTTTTGCTGCGGCACTTTACACATTTCGAATAGTGGCACATTTGCTTTCACCTTTTTTAAATCCTCCACTATGTCATAATCCATCGGCTGCTCAATGGGATGGGGTTTATCAGCATCTTCTTCACTTGGCTTGGCCCGCGCTTCATTTTGCCTAGGATTTTGGCTGGTAATAGTGAACTCTGGAATTTTATCAACCAAAGATCTGTTTTGAAATTTCTTCTTAACATTTCTCTGCAGCCTCTTAATCTTTGGGAGTATAAGACTGTCTTCCTTAACCGCCCCTTGGCTCCTTGTGGCTACGTTGGTTTCCATAACAACCTTGTACCCCTGAGTCTTTTCCTCCTCAGCATCAAATAACGAGACTGAATTCCATAAAGCCATGGTTTCCTCTTCTTGTTCTTTAGTAGAAGTATAAGCAGAATTCTCTTTTCTTTCTTCATCTCCCTCTTCTGTTAATATAGAATCTAACAGTTGATTCATGACCAATGTCATTGAATTAATCCATTGAGGACAATTCTTTTCAGAGTGTGGCTGTTGGTGGAAAGTACAAAAGTTGTCCAAGCCTACCTCTATCAAATTCATAGATGCGGCATTGTGGGTAGGAGGTTGAGACTGATGGTTATCCTCTCTTTTCTTATAATATGGCTTATAAAACTTTGGTGCTTCCTTCTCTTTCTCCAAGTTTATGATTTTGTTGGAAAGCTTCTGCATCATTTTGGCCATATTTTCAAGATCTGGCGATTTCTCCTCTTTAGGCTTAGTAAACAATAAGGCTTTTATGCCTGCACTTTTTTCTCCTAACTGCTCTGGATAGTCTTCAATGCTCTCTCTTTCCGCTTCCACTACTTCAGCCTCTTCATAGGTTTTCATCAAAGTAGGCTTGGCCCTGCCTTTGGCAAACATGGCCAGATCAGGGCCTAAAGCTGAAGTATAATATTCAATCAGAACTTTGTCTGAAGGTCTATCTGTTTCCGAGAAATTCTTGAGATAGGCTGCAAACCTTTGTGTGAAACTATGCATCTTTTCCTTTCTTTCTTTCTTCAAGGCGCATAGCCCTTTCATGAGGGCTGCATGAGTTTTCTGAGTTGCATACTTACTTCTGAAAATTCTTTCGAAGGTATCCCAATCAGGGATAGAGTTAGTAGGCAACCCAAAGTACCATGATGATGCAGCTCCTTTAAGGGTATGCGGAAACAGTCTGCAGACTACATCTTCATATTCCCCTGCCCTTAATCCTTCAATTGCCAAGTAGAAACTTTGTAGATGATCATCTACTAGTATTTTCTCAGTTGGGTCGAACTTGGGCAACATCTTGTCAAAGGCTTGGGGTAGGTCGTGTAATGGAGGTGTCAGGTTTAATGGTGATCTGGCTCTCCATGCAGGTGGTGGATTTGGTGGGTTAGGTGGTTGGTTTGCGTTTACGCCAGCCATGAGTCTGGGTGGAGAGTGAGGAGGTGAACCAACGAGAGTGTGAGCAGGGGAACTGTGAGGGGTTTCTCGGCCTTCTTGATTCAAAGGTAGCACAACTTCTTGTAAGGCTATCTCTACAAGTTCTTCCCAGTCTCCAACCAACACTGAGCCTTCCGCTTTAGGACGATCTTTCTTTTTATACTCTCTTCTGGGAAATTCAGGGATGATTGGTAATCCTCCAATCTTCTTTACATATTCCCTGCCGTGTCTTCTCAGAACGTTAACAATTTCTTTGTCAACAGAATATAGATGTTCTCTTTCTTCCAGAATTGGATTTTGAAACCCACTGCTTTTAGAACTGTTACCGGTGGAATATTCTCGGGAAAACAGGTTTCCTCGTCCAGCCATGCACTGGCAGCCCTCCTTCTAGCGCCAAAACTATTGGGACCCCAAAATTTGCAGGCAGCAATAGTAAGGGATTCTCCCCAATCAACGTTCCCAACTAGCCCATTGACTGTTTGGAATAGGGAATCCTTCTGGTTTATGGTCCGGCTACCGTAGGTTAAATACAAAACAAAGGCTTTACCGGTCACGGCTCGGTCCACTGAGTTTTTGTAAATTTTTGACTTAAATTATGAAATGCAAGTGCCTAATTAACAATGCAGGGTGATAAAAATGCAAGGAGCAGTCACAATGTGATGCGCAGGTTCTTACCTTTCGTCTTAAGGCTCACAAACATCCAAATCACATACAACAAGAAACTAAACTAACTACCTAAGCTATCCCTAGGGAGCAGAATTACCATTTATTGGTGAGTAATACATTTTGCACATGCATTATGAAAAGTTACAGATAGCTGATACTTCTTTCAAAACACATGAACAATTACAGATATTTAAACAACCAGATAGCCAATCGTTTTATGGACAACATTTATTACTCACAGTGGAAAACATCACAAATATACTGAAGAACATTCAACAAGAACATAGGTTCATGAATTCAAACACTCTCACAGTTAATGAAACACAGCTGAAAACGAAATAGTTCCCCTTCAACATTGTTCATTTAATCATGTTGATACATTCTATATTTTGCTTTCTCCAGCAGGCAAAAATTGCAGTTTCTGATTGTAAAACGAAATAGTTCCTCTTACAAGCAAAAATGGTTTACAAATTTTCAAGGGAAAAAAATCCCCTTTCTCAATTCTAACTTCCAAGTACTTAAACTACAGCATCCGATCGTTTGGGCTACCCCCAAACGTCTGACCTTCTAGTTCTTCCAACGCTTCATATTCTTCTAAGTTCTCTGTATGCACTCATGAGTGGCTAAGTAACTGTCGGACCTCTTAGAACTGCTCCTTTGTCACCATTCATTTTGTCTCTTCTTTGGTTTGTCCATCTTATGATCCTACCGGTTTCGGCTCTATTTTCACCAAACAATCCGCCTCCGTTGACTAACCCCCGGAAACTACCTACAATCAAACGACGAGCATCATTTGTTGGAAACGCATTTAAACAACAGCAGCAAATTAAACTGACTGAATGGCTAATCCACAGGAAATGATCAGGTGCACCACCGTTATTCTACAAGTGTCGACCATACTACCTTGTCCTCCTACAGGCTTGTGATAGCAATACCAACGACGGAAGATGGGAGGAAACTAGCATCGAAAGCCAAACGGCTTTCCCGGCCGTAACGGCGGAAAAGTAAAGGCTCCAGGCATGCGACGGGAGGGCGGGAAACTTTAAAATCGGAAGTCGACTGGGTTTGTTCATCAGAATCCAAATGGCTTCCCCATCCGTAAAGGCGGAAGGGTAAAGATTGCGGGCAAGCGGCGGTGGGAGGAAACTCAATCGGAAATCGGATGGCTTCACACTTCGGCAGCTAAAGGACTTAGAGAGCTGCAACGGCGAAAAAGGGAAGGCCGAAGACACGCAACGTGGGCGGGAAAAATTTAGATCGGAAGTCGGCGAGGTTTGGTCATCGGAAGCCAAATGGCTTCCCCATCCGCAACGGCGGAAGAGAAACGGCTTCGGGTCCACGGCTAAACAAAAAAACGTACGTCGGCAGTCGGAGCTTATTATGTTTCGGACGGCTAATCGGTTGGGGATCCGCAATGGCGGAAGAGAAACAAGCTATCAGCCACCGATTTAACCAAAAAACAAAGAGTGCTCAAACAGTTTTAAGAATCAGCAAAGGCTAAAAATCGTTCTACCTCTGAAACAGTAGCCTCAAAGAACAAACGACTTGACTTATCCTCGGCTATCAAACTAAAATCACGTCCACGACCCAACACGAAAAACAAACATGGCAACCTTCAACAGGCCGACAATCAATCTTCAAAATTACTTGAAAATACAGCATGCCCAAAAACTCCAGATTTCAACGATCAATAATAATGCTAAAACATAAAGAGGGGCCCAAAAATTTACGAAAATTTGGGGATAAATGTTGCAGCTGCAACAGATTCTTATTAGCATCATTGCTGATATAATTGATCTATTATTTCTGCATGGTATCAGAGCTACAGGAAGCAAAACCTTTCCATCTTCTACATGGTTATCAGAGCAGCAAGGTTGATCAAGTTCTACAGAGTTGAGGAGTGCATCCAGTCTTCTATCCCTCTCTAAAGAAGAGCTTGTCTAGCTTACAAGATTTTCTCCTAGTTTTGTTTTGCAGGTTGCAGAGAGTATCTCCTAGAGCATATCAACAACTTCTATATGGATTCAAAAGTTCATCTACTATCTCCTTTCAACTATGTTGCTTGGAAGCCAAAGATGAGCGCATACTTGAAGAGGCAATGTCTCTTTGATGTCTCCATTGGTGCATTAAGTGAACCTAAGTCTTATGAAGAGGAGATTGATTGGATAAATAATAGTGATAGAGATTATGGAATTATGTGTTTGGGAATGTCTCCAAATATATATCATCTCATAGATTTTGTTGAGTATCCATTTGAGCTTTGGAAAAATTTGGACAGCTTTTGGTTTGCAGGAAATAGAAGATGAAGCATGGAGCGAACCCAACATCTCCTCTTGTTCTCTCTCTTAAGATTTATTGGCCTCTACATTCTCTGATGAAGTTGATAATGATGAAGAATTTTCTCATACAATTCATGTTTCTTCTACTCTCCTTGATTCGAATGCTTCCTCCTTCAATGAAGAAGCAAATATTGAAGAGCCATCTTTTTTTGTGTCTCTTGAAGGTGATTTTTCTTCTTTTGATACTATTGATGAAAAAGAAGTAACATATGGAGCTGATATTGATATTAATGATGATCATATCACCCATTAATTGTTCTCTAAATCTCATATCTTAGATTCTGAGATCTATGTGCCAGATCCTTCACACTTTGTGCATACCTCTCTCATTGATGGTGCGCAACCCAGTGATTTCCAGGATGTTTGCTTAGCCAAATCAAGCCTTATTTGTGTCATACCACTTACAATACTTCGTCTCATGTGCTTCAACATCTCCTATTTTTTTCTTGGCATAGTACTCAGAACCTCCTTGAAGATTGTGAACGTCTCTTTCTTTCCTCCTTTCATACAAAAGATTAATTACCAGTGTATTCCCATGAGCCTACTGATATGCTTATATGTGATCCTTTGGATTCTAATTTATAAGCATATTTGAAGGCTGATATGCATGTCATGACACATATAATACCACAATCCATACCATATACCATACCTATGATTAATCCTAATACTATACAAATCCCAAGTTCACTAGTTGATTCCTCATTGGTCTCTTATGCAGTGATATTTATCTTACATGGTTTGAAGTCTTTCCTATATTTCAGTGACTATTTATCCATGTCCTTAGTCATATTTGGACTGATATTAAACATGATTGGATCTGTTCTAAACAATTATGGTTCAGATCTTATGCCCATCCATCATTAAGATTTTTACACCTATCAGTTTTCCCCAGTTGCTCATAGTTTTCCTAGTCTAGTCCTATATCCTCATGGAGCCACTAAAGCCTTTGTATTTGTTGTTCCATATGCTAATATTTATGATATATAAAAGTTTTATCATCCTCATATCAAATCTACATAGGTGCTACATCATATTGGAATATTGACATGTGATTCACATCACAATTTTGCAGCTATTCAGGGAATTGGGTGTGAAATAAATTGTCTTAATTTTTGTACTCTTTGGGAAGGAGTATGCATATATCTCTTTTCTATTTCAGATTATGTTTGCAGATCAGATTTTGACAACAGCAAGAAGCATTTAGATAATCCTCCTACTTCATAAGATGATGAGATACAAGGAGTCTCTCCTCTTCCTTCTTGCAGGTTCTACACTCCAGCGCATGATCATGGAGTTCATTATTTCTTCAACAAGTCTTCCATCCAAGAGCAGTTCACTCAGCTCAATCGAGTGAAGATAAGGATATGTTGAAGACATATTATTTCAAAATTTTGTGCCTTGTCCTTTCTTCAGGGAGGATTTTCCCCATGTGGTTTTGCCTCTTTCCTCACTTTTCTGGACATAATAATTGTTAAAGGGTGACCATAGCCTTGTTGTTGGGTCCTATATGCATCTATATTTTTTTTCATACCATCATAAAGTCAGACTTAAAGGGGGGTGTTGGAATATATTAAAGCCACTCATAACTTAGGATAAAATAATTAATCATTATTTGATTAATTATTCACCCACTAGCTTAATTAGTT
The DNA here is from genome assembly GCA_001517045.1 of Pseudotsuga menziesii. Lineage (NCBI taxonomy): Eukaryota > Viridiplantae > Streptophyta > Pinopsida > Pinales > Pinaceae > Pseudotsuga > Pseudotsuga menziesii. The sequence goes on from LPNX010670425.1 coordinate 38,006, forward strand.
GGCATCCACTTGCACCATAAAGTCAATACATGCCATCTATATACTAGGAATGATTTATTTCTAATTATGGGTTGATTTGACCACCTTTTACCATCCAGAATTAGTATACAACACTTTAGAACATATTCTGTTTTTTCTGCTTTTTCTGTTTTTCTGTGGATAAGGTAAAGCTAGTCAAACTAGGAAACCGGGTGCTTTTGTTTCCAACCCATCCTTCATGAATTTTCCTCCATTTTCTAGGATTAGCATGTTTTTTCCATCTCCTTGACAAGTCACTCGTGATTTTTCCAATTCGTGAGGTCCTTGATAGATTTGGGAAGTGCTTTAGCCACCTATGGGGGTTTGCTATATTTTGGTAAGTCAGTCTTTTTGAGATTTATGAGTTGTATCCATACAACTTGATTTTCCTATGCGGTATGTACTATTTATGTACACTATTATTCATCATTATTCAATGGAAGGATACATACCAATATTCATCTCTTCATTCATGTGATTCAGTCTCTTTTCTTCTCTCTATTTTTCCTGTGTATGCTTGTGAGAATTCTTAGTAGCAAGATCTATTTCATGTGCTTATTCTTAGCATCATTGCTCATAGCATTGATCTATTATTTATACAAGTATCCTAGAAGGATACATCATGGAGTTTGCAGTTGACACTACCAAGTCATACAATGAAGCGGAAAGGGAATTTTTCAACAGGCCCAGAGGGAGGTTCTTAGTATCTCTACAACTGTCAAATAAAATGATTGTATGTGAAAAGGGTATATTGAAGATGCACCTAAAGTATAGAATTTGGGTGTGCGGAGGCAATGGATACCGCGACTAAAGGGGGGAGACGAATGGGAAGGTAAGGGGTAGATGGGTGCAAGTTTCGACGAGACTGTGATGGAAGTTGAGGAAGAAAGTGGTTGTAAAAAGGGAGGATAAAGGTTTCGACAAGAGAAGAGGCAGAGGACAGGGGAAGGTCATGTTGCGATCAAAATGCAAAACCACGAAGGACAACCACACGAGACGAAGTGACTTTTAATACCCTGTGTGTTAAGCCCTAGACATATGCAATTTGTAATTGTTTATTATTGTGGCACAAGGTGTCGAAAAAAGGGTCTTTAAGGACCTAGAGACGTTATTATTATTTTGTAAATATTTAATTAATGAAAACAACCGGCACATCGAGGACCACTAAAAGAGTATGGGAGGCCTAGATCCACAATGTGAGGGGGAATGGGGACATTCCTAGCACTTTAGAACTTGTTTGGTTGATCTTGGTCCATATTTATGCCTTAGTGGCTTATTTAATTGATGATCACCCAAACACTGTACAAATGACCCAACTTTTGATTAATTTATCATATGTTGGTATTATTGATCCTAATTCATGATTTAGTGGGCCTCCTTAGTGTTTGGGTGGGTGCCACTTGTTGATTGAGCCCCTTTGGTGGTTTTGTAACTCCTTGTGTAAATATTTATGTAACTCTTGTGTAAATCCTTTTGTAACCCCCCTTTTCTATTTTGAGAAGATTCCTTGGCTTCTGTGACACCTCACCTCACTAATTTTGAGTTGGGCGAAGTGGCTTGGAGTCATTCTCCTTGAAATTTTGAATTGGTTGGGTTGGATTAGAGTTAACCTCTTGTGGTTGATTTACCCCCCCATTGGATTGACTCAAGTTGGTGTTGGTTGTGGATCCTAATATTCCAGATCTAGAGATATTATTCAGTTGTGTTTGTACCCCAGGTGTATTGTACACTCATTCCCCCTTCCTTGGGGTTGCCCCCGAAAAAGGGGGTTCAAGGGCGGAGCCCCGAGAAATTTTTTTGGGATGTGTGTTGGCCAACAGTTTTGCGGACCCATGGTATTGGGTTAACCGTATTATTTTCCCATGCTATTTACCCTATAAAAGAAAGCATTGTAAAATGACTGTGTATGGTATTATTTTGTATTGTAAACAATATTTGTGATTGTGTGGGAGAGACTGTGAGAGTGTGAAGAGGAAGTGCAACGGTTTTGCTACAGGCTGTATCCCTTCATCTTTCTGGATTGTAATAAAAGGACTGGCAATTTCTTTGTGGACATAGCCCATCGTTTGGGTGAACCACGTTATATATGTGTCTATCTATAATGTTTTAATGTGTTTTGCATCTTGTTTAATGATTTAACTGTATATGTGTTATTTCTCTGCGGTCTTGTTTTCTAACAATTGGTATCAGAGCCAAAAGGTCTATTTGGTTGGTAAACTCGCAGGAAAGAAGGGCTCCTGGTTCGAGTGGGAGCAATGGTGGAAGAAGGAAAGTTTAGGGTCAAGAAATTTAACGGCCAAAACTATCAGTTATGGAATATGCAAATGGAGGACTATCTGTACCAGAAGGATCTGTACCTGTCATTGGGAAAAAAAGCAAAACAATCGGCGGCTATGAAGGATGAAGAATGGGAGGTTCTTGACAGAAAGGCACTGGGAACAATACGGCTATGCCTGGCTTCGTCAGTGGCCTTCAATATTTCGAAAGAAAAAACGACAAAGGGTGTGATGAGCGCATTGAGTAAGCTCTACGAAAAACCCTCGGCTTCTAACAAGGTATTTTTAATGAAGCGTTTATTTAATATGAAGATGTCGAAAGGTGGATTTGTTGCTGACCATTTAAATGAGTTTAATACACTTACCAGTCAGTTAAGTTCTGTAAAAGTGAACTTTGATGATGAGGTTAGGGCTCTTCCAATCTTGTGCTCACTGCCAGAAAGCTGGAATAGCTTGGTCATGACTGTAAGTAACTCTGTTCCTAGTTCAAACACTCTTAAGTTTGATGATGTTGTTGGTGTTATTCTTAGCGAGGAAATGCGAAGAAAAAGCACAGGTGATACATCAGGTAATGCGTTGACCATGGAGAGCATAGGGAGACAAAACGAGAGAGGAAGGAGCACAGGAAATCGCAACAAGTCTAAAAAGGGAAGATCCGAGTCCAGATTCAGAAAAATAGAGTGCTAGAACTGTGGTAAGAAAGGACATCTGAAGAAATACTGCCGAGCACCAAAGAAGAAAGGCGAGAGGCAACAAGAGACTACTCAGGAAGTGAAAGTAGCAGGTGATGTGTTACAAGATGCTTTGATTCTTGCATTAGATAATACTAGTTATTACTGGGTAGTAGATTCAGGGGCTTCATGTCATACTACACCCCATAGGAAATTCTTTCATGATTATGTTCAAGGTGATTTTGGACATGTTTTATTGAGGGATGATGAACCATGTAAAATTGTTGGAAAGGGTAAGGTACAGATTAAGTTAAATAATGGAAGTGAATGGCTGCTAACAGATGTAAGGCACATTTCCTTCTATGAAAAGAAATCTGATCTCAACAGGGCAGTTGGGAGATAGTGGTTGTTTGTCTACGTTTGGAGAAACGTGGTGGAAGATCACTAAAGGATCACTGGTAATAGCAAAAGGAGATAGGGTTGGTACGTTATATTTATGTCCTCATAATACTGATTATTCTATCTCTGTAGCTTCCACAGAAACAGGTGTGGCGTTGTGGCATCATAGGCTTGGCCACATGAGTGAGAAGGGGATGCAGATTCTCCACTCAAGGAAACTGCTTCCAGATCTGATGCAGGTAAGTTTGGAATTCTATGAGAACTGTGTTAATGGAAAACATAAGAGAGTTAGATTTCTCAGGGTTGGGAAACAAAAGAAGAGTGAAAAGTTAGAGCTTGTCCATACAGATGTATGGGGACCAACTCAGGTACAATCTCTTGGTGGCTCTCCTTATTATGTTACTTTTATTGATGATGCAACTAGAAAAACTTGGGTTTATTGCATTAGACAAAAATCTGATGTGTTTGATACTTTTAAGAAGTGGAAAGCTCTCACTGAGAATGAGACAGGGAAAAGGTTGAAATGTCTCAGATCTGATAATGGAGGCAAGTACTGCAGCAAGGAGTTTGGTAGTTATTGTTCACACAATGGGATTCGTAGAGAGAAGACAATCCCTAGAACACCACAAGAAAATGGTGTGTCAGAAAGGATGAACAGAACGATCATGGAGCGTGCAAGGTGTATGAGATTGCATGCAGGGTTGCCCTTACAGTTTTGGGTTGATGCTGTAAACACTGTTGTTTATTTAATAAACAGAGGGCCTTTAAGTGCTTTGCATGGTGGCATTCCAGAGGAGGCATGGACAGGTAAACAAGTAAAATACTCATTTATGAGAACTTTTGCTTGTGAAGCATTTGTCCATATTGATAAACATGATAGAACAAATTTTAAGGCTAAATCCAAGAAATGTACCTTTATTGGATACGGGGTTGATGATTTTGGTTATCGCTTATGGGATCTTAAAAATCGCAAAATCGTTAGGAGTAGAGATGTAGTATTCAATGAAAAGGTCATGCACAAAGATCAGTTGCAGGGAAAGAAAGAAGAAAAGGAAAACACAAAGTACACAGTGCTTGATGAAATCAAAGAAAATGAAGTTCCAAAGACACCAAAAAATCAAGAGCAACAACAAGTACCCGAAACTCCTGCAATTGTAAGAAAGTCTACCAGGTTAAGTAGACCCCCTGAACGATTCTCTCCTTCACTGTATTATTTATTGATGACTGATTCTGGTGAACCAGAATGTTATGAAGAAGCAATGCAGGTAGAATCTAGAAAGAAGTGGGAGCAAGGAATGGATGAGGAGATGGACTCATTGGTAAGAAACCAGACTTGGGATCTGGTTAAGTTGCGTGCAAAAAAAGGGCATTATAGAATAAATGGGTTTACAGGTTGAAGGAAGAAGATGGAGGCAAGAAGCGGTACAAGGCTAGACTTGTTGTAAAGGGGTTTGCACAAAATAAAGGTATAGAGTTTGATGAAATATTTTCTCCTGTTGTTAAAATGACTCAATTAGAACTATTTTAAGTCTAGTGGCGGTAGAAGATTTGCATCTTGAACAATTAGATGTAAAAACATCCTTTCTCCATGGGGATTTGGAGGAAGAGATTTATATGCATCATCCACAAGGGTATGAGGTCAAAGGGGAGGAGAATTTGGTTTGCAAGTTGAAGAAGAGCTTGTATGGCCTGAAGCAAGCTCCAAGGCAGTGGTATTTGAAATTTGATTTGACAGGATAAGGTTATGATAGATGTCATTCTGACCACTGTGTTTATTTCAAGAGGCTAGATAACGGAAGATAATATTGTTATTGTATGTGGATGACATGCTTGTTGCAAGCTCTAACATGCAGGATATAAATGTGCTCAAAAGAAAACTAGCTAAATCATTTGCAATGAAGGATTTGGGTGCTGCAAATAAAATCCTTGCTATGAGAATAACAAGAGACAAGAAAAATCGCATATTGACATTGTCTCAAGGTGAGTACATAGAAAAGGTGTTGCAGAGGTTTAGAATGCAAAATGCAAAACCAATCAGTACAGCTTTGGCTAGCCATTTCAAACTAAGCAAGGATATGTGTCCAGAAACATGGGAAGAGATAGATTACATGTCCAAGATTCCCTATTCATCAACAATTGGAAGCTTGATGTATGCCATGGTGTGCACAAGACCAGATATTGCACATGCAGTGGGAGTTGTGAGAAGGTATATGAATAATCCAGGTAAAGAGCATTGGAAAGCAGTATAGTGGATTTTTAGGTATTTGAGAGGTACCACTTCTCGTGCATTATGTTTTGGAGGTTCAGACACTGTTCTACAGGGATATGTTGATGCAGATATGGCTGGTGATAAAGACATCAGGAGGAGCACCACAGGGTATGTGTTTACTGTGGGTAGAACAGTAGTAATTTGGATTTCAAAACTGCAACAGGTTGTTGCACTTTCAACAACAGAAGTAGAGTATGTTGCTATGTTGAGGCCTGAAAATTCGCAGGCAACAACAGCAAGGGATTCTCCCCAGTCAACGTTCCCAACTAGCCCGTGACTTTTTGGTATGGGGAATCCGTCCGGTTTGCGGTCCGACTACCGTAGATCAAGTAACAAAAATAAAGGGTTTTAACGGTTGTGGCCCAGTCCACCGTGTATATTTTTGTATTTTTGACTTTAAGTATGATATGCAAGTGCCTATCTAAGATGCAGATTAATAAAGAATACGAGGAGTGGTCACAATGTGATGTGCAGGTTCTTACCTCTCGTCTTAGACTCTCTCCAATCTAAATCACACACAACTGAGAACAATATTAACTAAGATGTCCCTAGGGATCAATATTATCAATTAATGAGTAATGTGTTACTGCTCATATGTTAAGATAAATCATAGATAGCTATTCTTAAAATCAAAACACATAAACATGAATAAAGATATGCACAACAAGATAGCTCGTCGTCTGTTAGAACATTCATTACTCATAGTGGATCTCATCACAAAATAAACCAGAGAACATTCAAACAAGAACATAGGTTCAGAAATTTAGAACGATCTCATAGTTAATGAAACACAACTGAAAATGAAATAGTTCCCCTTCAACATTGTTCATTTCATCACATTTGAACATTCCACACAGCACTTTCTCCAATAGGAAAAATTGTAATTTATTATTGCAAAATGAAATAGTTCCTCTTACAACAAGTAGTTCACAAGTATCACTAGGAAAAAGCCCTTACTCCCTCTCTCTTTTCTATATTTATACAAGAACCAACTCAAAACCCTTCGATTGCCCAAAAACCGTTTCAATCTCCATTCTTGTCATTTTGCGAATGCTCATAATTCCATGTTACATTCAAATAAAGACCTTTATAAAACAAGCATAGCTTGGTAATTGACGAAACACCCAAGCCTGGGCCTTTGCTCTCTAATGATTACGCCCTACCATTCCTCGGTCCCTCTTCATACCCTTATAATTTTCTTCCTCAAGTAACGATTCTGCCGCCTTATGCTTTAACATGCTTTGTCCTCCAACTGCATCCTCTTCATCGCAATAATCTTCAAAGGGATCTGAGAAAAATTGCCATGTATGTCTGCGATCAAACGAGAATTCATCATTTATTCCGACTATCTTTAATTGGCGTGATAAAACGTCGGGGGTTGGATCTTCTGCAGGCATCGGATAGTTAGTGAGCTACACAGCCGCAACGGCGGAAGTTAAAAGGTCAAGAAAATCCGCAGACTAGTCAACATCGGACAAACAAAGAACAGGACATCGACGAAAGGACAAACAGTCCGACGGGCAGTTAGTCTATTATGGGGCTGCAACGGTGGAACTCAATCAGCTTGTGGCCTCCGATCAAAGTCATAACACTTTCTAAAAAAATCGCAAAGCGAGGTCTTTTTTCCAACAATAAAACGCAAGTTCAGGGAAAGACTTTAATTATCGGCGCAATGTCTAACTGACCTCCGAAAAATGGCAACTGAAAATCCCATTTTAAACCTCAACGATAAAACATCGTAAAACCTGCTAAGCCTTACAGTCCAAAACGTGCACAGGCCCAAACGAAATCCCGAATAGCAAGAAAAATTGGCCTCAAACAATCCAAACATGTAGCAGAGTGGGGCAAACAAAATCAACAAGGAGGGTCCAAAATTTTCAGAAATTTGGGAATTGTCACAGCTGCAACAATTGGCGGCTCACTGGTGAACCCGAATCTCTGAATAAACTCCTCCTTAACAACAGACTGTTTAGCAGTGAAACCGACATGCTGAATTCTTCTAGATGTCTGGATTCCCATAATGTCACATATATGTACTTGTAATCATTGATGATAGTCCAATTTTTAGGGAATGGAAACAAAAATCTCAAAGTCAGGATAACTCTTTTGAGGCTAAGTAGGCGGATTTCATTTTAACTTTGTCTTTGGGTAGCTTCCAGCTTAGACACCACAGGATTGTAACACATGGCAAACAGAAACATTCGTTTGTTCCCCATTCCCATGCACTTGGCCCTTTTCACTTGTGGAATTTTTGTCCTTTAGAGTCCTCCTCATGCCTTTCTTTCTGAATTTTATTCAGGCTCTTCCATCCATAGTGTCCTTTTGTGTGAGAGATGCATTTAATTTTCAGTTCACGGACGGAGAAGAACTTTTGGCGATCTGTACTCATATGATTCAGTACTTCGTTTCGATAAATATTGCTTTCTTAGGAGTTTTGACTCTTATTAGCCTTTAGCTTTCAATTCTTGGAATGGGATCATTTAGATATAATATATTGTTTACCCTAATCGCCTTTCCATGGGTCTTTTGATGTAACCCCCTGGGACGTTTTAGATGTGAAATGGATGGAGCCTCGAAATAGTATTCCAGACCTTTTGATTCTGATTTATTTCAGGGATTACGCCGGACTTCAATGTGTTCATAGACATTTAGTAAAACTACTTACTAGAAGAAAATCCATTAGATTCAAACAATAGGGTACAGTCTAATGCCCAAAAAACCTCAGTTTATCAAGGTCTCTGATGCTTTCCATGCAACCAAAAGTTTTCCTTTTTATTGAAATCCAGAGGAAAAAAAAAACTGAACCAAAGGAAAGGAACAAATCAAAGTGGAAAATCAAATCACATTACTTATGTACAAAAAACAAAAACCAGGAAAAATAAGGTTTAAGAACTAAACCATTTACCGGTAAGTTCTCCTCCCATCCCTGCAAATCTTTATAGGTTGAGGGGCCAAGTTTTGCTGCAATCTGAAAAGGGCCTACCCATAACTATTGAAACTCCGTGTGCTTTCCCCTCTCATCATGAGGGTGATCCCACTTAAGAACCAAATCTCCTACTTCAAATTCTTTTGTTCCAGCTTTGTGCTTATCAAACCACCTCTTCACTACCTCTTGTTGTTGTTTAAAACGTTCTCTGGCCTTGGATATAGATTCCTTCGCCTTCAAAAGATTATGTATCCTCATCTGCGAGACTTCATTATCTAATCCTCTTGATTCTTGAGCTATTATGGAAGAGGGTAGCATGATATTGGGGGGTATAATGGCCTCTTTTCCATTAACAAGGGTATATGGGGACACACCTAACGAAGTCTTGGGGGTGACCCTATCAGCCCAAAGAGCATTTGGTAATGCTGAATGCCAACTTCTCTAGTTTTCTATCACGGTCTTTTTTAAGATTCTAATCAGATTCTTATTCCTAGATTCATCCAAACCATTTCCTTGTGGATAATAATTTGCAGAGTAATGCAACTTAATTCCTTTTTCATGAGCAAATGCAATTAATCTAATAGAGGAAAAATAAGTAGCATTATCGAAAACTAGAGAAATTGGAACTCCAAACCTGGTCATAATATGATCTTGCAACAAATCCATGACTGCATCTTCATTCACTTTACGCAACGGAATGGCTTCGACCCAACGAGTGAAGTAATCGGTTGCCGTCAGAATATACTTGTGTTGCAAGGAAGAATTTGGCTTTATTTCTCCAATGATATTCATTCCCCATTGCTCAAAAGGTTCTGTTATCACCACAGGCTTTAATGGTCCTGCTGCTTTAACTTGCCTTCCACCACACCTTTGATAGATGCCGCATTCTGACATGGGCATGTGCATCTTTGAACAGTGTGGGCCAATAGTATCCGGCTTTGAGAATTTTATGGGCTATTGTATCTCCAGAAAAATGTCCTCCAATAGGCCCATCATGTAAGTCTATCATGACCTTCTTCACATCTTCTTTCTCTAAGCATCTAAGAATAACTCTATCATAATTCTTTCTAAATAATATTCCTTCAATAATTTGATATGAGGCTGATTTAAGACGCGATGCTCTTCTTTGCTTAGAATTCCAATGTTTCGGTAACAATCCCTCCTAAAGGTAATGCACAAGGTCTCGATACCAGGAGTCTGAAGCTATGAAAAGAGGACATACATCCATCAAATGTAACTCACCTTCATCCTCCCAGTTATTTTCTTCATTGTCTTTACTTTCAGTCATTAGTTTGCACAATCCTTGCCCTTTAACTAGGGAAGCTGGCTTGAATTCAAGTTCGTACTCCTATAGAGCTGTTACCCAGTTGCCTCTTCTTTCTCCTAATTCCTTTTGTACGAAAAGAGACCTCATAGCTGGGTGTGGAACTATTACCTTTGTCTGGTTCTTAAGTATATATGGTCTGAATTGTTTTACCGCTTTCAACACTGCGTAAGATTGTTTATCCATAGCTGGGTAATTCAATTTGGCTCCTTGCAGACTAGTGCTCATAAATGATATGGGGAACTCATCTCCCCATCTTCCTTCTGGGTAAGCACCGCTACTAGTGAATCGTCAGATGCAAAAGTGTACAAAATAAAATCTTTCTCAAAATCCAGACTTTCGAGGGAGGGTGCATGCGCAACAGCTGTCTTTATTTTACTAAATGCATTCTTCTCTACATCAGTCCACTTGAATTGTACACTTTGTTTTACCATTTGCTGGAAAGGTTTAACAATTTGAGCGAAATCCAGCACAAACATTCGCACGAAATTTATTGTCGCCATAAATGATTGCATGCCTTTTTTATTATGGGGTAAGGGAATCTGTTCGATAGCTTTGATCCTCTCTGGGTCTATGGAGATCCCCTTCTTAGAAACCACGTGACCCAGTAACTTACCTTCGATAATGACAAACATGCACTTCTTGGGGTTTAATGAGATACCATACTTACGACAACGTTCAAAAAACTGTTTTAGATGGAATGCGTGTTCCTCCCTTTTCTTTGAGAATGTTGTGATGTCATCAAGGTATACTACAGCACTGCAGCCAATCAGACCGTGGAAAGCTATGTCCATAGCCCTCTGGAAAGTAGCTCCAGCGTTTATGAGTCCAAAGAGCATCCTTCTATAAGCAAAATTCCCCCATCTGGTTCTGAATGTAGTTTTAAGTCTATCTTCTTCAGCTACTAATACTTGATTGTAGCCTGAGAATCCATCTAATAAAGAAAATAATTCAGAACCCGAAACCATTTGCAATATCTATTCCATGGGTCGGACAGGATAATTTTCTTTATTCGAAGCGCGATTTAGGTTTCTGAAATCCACACATAGTCTAATTTCTCCAGATTTCTTTCTTACTGGTACCAGCTTTGAAACCCATTCCGAGTGTCTAACTTTGAAGATAATTTTAGCATCCGACAACTTCTTTAATTCATTTTGAATTAGAGGCTCCAGTTTTGGATGCATTTTCCTTAAAGGTTGTTGATAGGGCTTGACCCCGGATCTAATGGGGATAACATGTTGAATAATATTGGTGTCATATGTCTTCAGATATTCATACGTCCAGGCGAAAACATCTTTGTATTGTTTGAACAAACTGATGAACTTATTACTTTCACCTAGAGAGCAACATTTTCCCAAATTCACATATTTAGGCTCAATTTCAGTCCCTAAATTAATCAACTCGAACTGTAGAGACGAGCTATGAGTCTTCACATTCATTGGCCTTCTGAATTTATCGTTTAGATCAAACATTCGCTCTAAAGTCTTGACTCCTTTAGGAATAAAATTATCAAATTTTAGCTCGGCCTGATGTTCTTCATCATCAATAATCGCCCCTTTGAAGGTCTCGTCATTTGTCAGGCATTCTAGAATCTGTTGATCATCATCAAAAACTCGTAGATTGGTAATCATATCTGGAACCGAAGGCTTGAAAAGAAATTCAATAGAACACTGGTTATTAGAGGGCACAAGCCTCACGGCTAAGGTGGCCAACAAGTCAGCTACCACATTCTTAATTCTAGGAATAGATACAATATTAAATGCATGAAAATATTTAAGCAAATCCCATACTTCATTTTGATAAGCTTTTAAATGAGGGGACATGCAATGTATTTGATTTCGAATTTGTTTTACAATTATTTCAGAATCCCCATACACTTTCATATTTTCTACCTTTAACTCAATTGCTTTTCTTAGTCCCTGAACTAGTGCTTCATATTCGGCTTTGTTATTGGTGCATTCAAACTCTAACCTACATGAAAGAAAATGTTTATTTTTTTTAAGATCAATCAGGACACAGCAGGCTCCTGACCCCTCCAAAGTTTTAGACCCATCAAAGAAAATCGTCCAAAAATCGCCCATCACTACTGTGCGTGAATCAATATCTACATCTACAACTAATTTTATTCTTTTACAATCGATTTCATCAGCCTGTGAAAACCGAAGGAGATCAGGCTGAGCATCTAATCTATCGATGGCTTTTTCCGCTTGATAGTTTCCCGGTTCTAGGTCAATGAAGTAATTTTCCAAAACAGAATTCACCGATTCATTTTTACCTTCGAACTGAGTAACATTGTGTTTCATGTGGGGCTCTCTTAAAAATTTAATTTGATTTGGGCTTCCTTTATAAGGTATCCATAGATGTGACTAGTCTGAAGAAAAATATCTACTCAGCTCGACTGACCAATCTCTACTCAAAACAAGTCCATAAGCCTCAGGTATGTCCGCTACTACAATATCAATGAATTGACATACCTTATCATTTGAGGATAAGCGAATGGGAACATCCTCCATTTCCCCAATTACCTTCACATTCGTCCTGTCCAACTGAATGACCCTCCGGGTAGATGGTTTAGGTTGTCCATTTATCTTTTTGCAGACCGATAGCGGCATAACGTTGACTGATTCCCGTGAGTCTACTAGACAGTTGTGCACGTTGTGGTTGAAAATTTCAAAAGTAAGGAGAAAAGGTGGAGTCTTGCATTTAGGCTTACCTCCCACACTAGCTTCACCAATTTCTTCTTCTTGGGGCTAATTGTTAGTGGGAAGATTCTCCTCTGATATTTCAAGTGCTTTCAATAACTTTTCTTTCTACTGCGGCACATTGCACATCTCAAATAACGAGATATTTGCCCTTACCTTTTTTATATCCTCTACGATGTCATAATCCATCTTATGTTCTGTGAGATTCGTTTTAACATTATTTATATTCTCTTCAATGGGCTTAGTAGGCATGTTGATCTGTCTTGGATTTTGACTGTTGGTGGTAAATTTCGGAATTTTATTAGCTGAGGTGTTTTTTTTTAATTTCTTAACATTCTTTTGAAGTTTCTTAATCTTTGGGAGCATAAGATTGTTTTCCTTAATCAACCCCTGGCTTCTCGTCGTTACATTTGTTTCCAAGATATCTTCATGTCTCAGATCCTTTCCTTCCTTGGTATCAAACATTGATACACAGTCCCATAAAACCATGGCCTCGTCCTTTTGTTTTTCTATTGATTTATTGTTGTCTTTTCCTTCTTCATCATTATCCTCAGTTAATTTGGAATCCAACAGCTGATTCATTACCAATGTCATTGAATTTATCAATTGAGGACAATTCTTCTCAGAATGGGGTTATTGGTGAAAAGTGCAAAAGTTATCCATACCCACCTCTGTTAAGTTCATCGATGCAGGACTGTGCAGAGGGGGTTGGGATTGATTGTTATCCTCCCTTTTCTTGTAATAAGGCTTATAAAACTTCTGGGCTTCCTTTGCCTTTTCCTTTTCCAAGTCTATTATGCTGTTAGAGAGCTTCTGCATCATCTTTGCCATTCCTTCGAAATCGGGTGATTGCTCCTCTTTAGGCTTAGTAAATAACAAAGCTTTTCTCCCAACATTTTTTTCTCCTGACCGCTCAGGATAATCTTCGATGCTTTCCTTTTTAGCCTCTACTCTCTCCGCTTCTTCATAAGTATCTGCTAGCATAGGTTTGGCTTTCATTTTGGCAAACATGGCCAAATCGGGCCCTAGAGCTGAAGTATAATACTCGATCAGAACTTTATCCGAGGGTTCGTCAGTTTCAGAAAAATTCTTAAGATAAGCTGCAAATCTTTGGGTAAAAATATGCACCTTCTCTTTTCTTTCTTTCTTTAAATCGCACAGTCCTTTCATGAGATCCGCATGAGTTTTTTGGGTTGCATATTTACTTCTGAAAATCCTTTCAAAGGTGTCCTAGTCTGGGATAGAGTTTGCAGGCAAACCAAAATACCATGATGCTGCTGCTCCTTTAAGGGTACGCGTAAAAGGTCTACAAAATACATCCTCATGTTCCCCAGCCCTTAATCCTTCTATTGCCAAATAGCAACTTTGTAAATGGTCATCTACTAACATCTTCTCGTTTGGATCAAACTTGGGCAACATCTTCTCAAACGCTTGAGGTAAGTCATGCAACAGAGGTGTTAAGTTCAGGGGTGATCTGGCTTTCCAAGCCGGTGGTGGATTTGGTGGGTTAAGTGGTTGATTTGCATTTACACATGCCATGAGTCTGGGTGGAGAGTAAGGAGGTGAGGGAACAGGAGTATGCATAGGAGAACAGTAAGGTGTGTTTGGGCCTACTTGATTCAAAGGCCGAACAACTTCCTGTAAGGCTACTTCTACCAATTCTTCCAAATCTCCAACCAACATTGAATCTTCCAAGATGGGGTGGTCTTTCTTCTTGTATTCTCTTCGGGGTAAATCAAGGATAGTGGGTAATCCTCCAATACTCTTTACATAGGCCCGTGTGTGTCTTCTCAGATCATTAACTACTTGGTTGTCTACAGAAAACAAATGTTCTCTATTCTCTTCAGTATTTGGATCAAGAAATAAACTGCTTTCAAAACTATCACTGGTGGAGTAATTTCGAGGAAATGGATTTCGCTGGCCAGCCATGCACTGGTTTCCCTCCTTCTAGCGCCAAGAAACTGTTGAGGCCTGGAAATTCACAGGCAACAACAGCAAGGGATTCTCCCCAGTCAACGTTCCCAACTAGCCCGTGATTGTTTGGTATGGGGAATCCATCTGGTTTGCAGTCTGGCTACCGTAGGTCAAGTAACAAAAACAAAGGGTTTTACCGGTTGCAGCCCGGTCCACCGTGTATATTTTGTATTTTTGACTTTAAGTATGATATGCAAGTGCCTATCGAAGATGCAGATTGATAAAGAATACGAGGAGTGGTCACAATGTGATGCGCAGGTTCTTACCTCTCGTCTTAGACTCTCTCGCATCTAAATCACACACAATTGAGAACAATATTAACTAAGATGTCCCTAGGGAGCAATATTATCAATTAATGAGTAATGTATTACTGCTCATATGTTAAGATAAATCACAGATAGTTGTTCTTAAAATCAAAACACATAAACATGAATAAAGATATGCACAACAAGATAGCTCGTCATCTGTTAGAACATTAATTACTCATAGTGGATCTCATCACAAAATAAACCAGAGAAAATTCAAACAAGAACATAGGTTCAAAAAGTTAGAACGGTCTCACAGTTAATGAAACACAGCTAAAAATGAAATAGTTCCCCTTCAACATTGTTCATTTCTTCACAATTGAACATTCCACACAGCACTTTCTCCAACAGGCAAAATTGTAATTTATTATTGCAAAACGAAATAGTTCCTCTTACAAAAAGTAGTTCACAAGTCTCACTGGGAAAAATCCCTTACTCCCTCTCTCTTCTCTATATTTATACAAGAACCAGCTCAAAACCCTTTGGTTGCCCAAAAACCGTTTCAATCTCCAGTCTTGTCATTTTGTGAATGCTCATAATTCCATGTTACGTTCAAATAAAGACCTTTATAAAACGGGCATAGCTAGGTAACTGACGAAACGCCCAAGACTGGGCCTTTACACTCTAATGATTACGCCCTGCCATTCCTCGGTCCCTCTTCAGACCCTTATAATTTTCTTCCTCGACGAACGACTCTACCGCCTTATGCTTTAACATGCTTTGTCCTCCAACTGCATCTTCTTCGCCACAATAATCTTCAAAGGGATCTGAGAAAAACTGCCATGTCTGTCTGCGATCAAACGAGAATTCATCATTTATTCTGACTATATTTAATAAACATAAACCATAATATCAATAAAATGAGTACTAAAGAAGAGAAAACCGGAGCTGGGTTCTTATGTGTAAATTTCAACCTAAAAACAAGGCACACCAGTCTCTTACGAAAATAGTTACGATCTCATAACAATCGGCTAGAAAACGATTAAGAAACGGGCACATAAAAACCCCCATCGGTGGATCAGAACACTTGACATCGGTTCATTAGCGGGCTACGCAGCCGCAACGGTGGGTAACCTACAATCTAGGGGTTCCGGCACACAAACCAAAATTGGCGCGATAAAACGTCGGGGGTCAGATCTTCTGCAGGAATCAGATAGTTAGTGAGCTACACAGCCACAATGGCAAAAGTTAAAAGGTCAAGAAAATTCACAAACTAGTCAACATTGGAGAAACAAAGAACAAGACATCGACGAAAGGACAAACAGTCCGACGGGCAGTTAGTCTATTTTGGGGCCGCAATGGCGGAACTCAATCAGCCTGCGGCCTCCGATCAAAGTCATAACACTTTTCAAAAAAATCGCAAAGCGACATATTTTTTCCAACAATAAAATGCGGGCTCAGTGAAAGAATTTAATTATCGGTGCAATGTCTAACTGACCTCCAAAAAACAGCAACAGAAAATCCCATTTTAAACCTCAACGATAAAACATCGTAAAACCTGCTAAGCCTTACAGTCCAAAACGTGCACAGACCCAAACGAAATCTCGAATAGCAAGAAAAACTGGCCTTAAACAATCCAAACATGTAGCAGAGTGGGGCAAACAAAATCAACAAGGAGGGTCCAAAATTTTCAGAAATTTGGGAAATGTTGCAACTGCAACATGCTACTACAGAGGCTAGTAAGGAGATGATTTGGTTGCAGAGGTTCATGAAAGAATTGGGTAAGAAGCAGGAGAATAGTAGGTTGTACAGTGATAGCTAGAGTGCCATTCATCTTGCAAAGAACTCAGCCTTTCATTCGAGGACTAAACATATACAACTCAAGTACCACTTGATAAGATCTATTCTAGATGAAGAACTGATAAAACTAGAAAAGATACATACTAGCCAGAATCCTGCAGACATGTTGACAAAAGGAGTAACTAGAGAGAAACTAAGTTCTTGCTCGGTTTCTGTTGGCCTTCAAGCATGAAGGTGAAAATAAGAAATTTGCCAAGTCTAAGGTCCAAAGCATAGTCCAGCAAGTGCAGTAGCGATGGAGTTGTTGTGATCAGTCTCCAAGTGGTAGATTGTTGGTTGTGGAGCCTAATCTTCTAGATCCAGAGATATTATTCGATTTTGCTTATACCCCAGGTGTACTGTACACTCATGCCTCCTGCCTTGGGTTTCGGGGCAGCGCCCCAAAAAAGGGGGTTCAGGGGCGGAGCCCCTAAGAAATTTTTTTGGGATGTGTGTTGGCCAACAGTTTTGTGAACCCATGGTATTGGGTTAACTGTAGTATTTTCCCATGGTAAATCCCCTATAAAAGAAAGCATTGTAACACAACTGTGTATGGTATTATTTTGTATTGTAAATAAACTCTGTGATTGTGTGGGAGAGACTGTGAGAGAGTGAAGAGGAAGTGCAGCAGTTTTGCTGGAGGTTGTATCCTTTAATTTTTCTAGATTGTAATAAAAGCACTAGCAATTTCTTTGTGGACGTAGCCCATCGTTTGGGTGAACCACGTTATATATGTGTCTCTCTGTAATGTTTTAATGTGTTTTTCATCGTGTTTAATGATTTAACTGTATATTTGTTATTGCTCTGTGGTCCTGTTTTCTAACAGTTGGCTTACCATGGTTTTATTTTGACCCATTGAGTTAGAATTACCTTTTTTTATCTATAAATACATGTTTGATATCCTTGATTGGGGGTTGTTTTTCATGGTTCTTTTGGATGGTTGTTGATTATGGTTGTTCATACTTTTGATTTTCCTTGGTTTCCACTACGTGGCTTTGTCCTTAACCTGCACATAAATCATGATGGTGAAGGGTGATATCTTAAGGGCCTATGGGGTCTGGATTACCATTGCACATGGTAGTGGGGTGGAAGAGGAAGTATGTGGTGAGGAATAGAGTTTTGGATTCTCAAGATGATACTTGAGTTATTATTCAGTGCACCTCTATTGTGGATATGTGGCCTCATCTCGGGAGTGGCCTGTCAAAGTGAGATCTGGCTTGGTAGTGCCAAAGGCTAGGTGGAATGTGGTCCAAATGATGCCAGTTGCGCATTGGTAAGATAAGTTATTTATATCATGTTTATTTAATTTACTTGGATATGATCTGATTTATTTATGGATGCACACGAAATGTTTGATGAAACGTATGATTTATTTGTGGAAGAATTTTCTCATAGAATTCAATCTATTTATGCAAGTAAATTTTATGAAGGAATTGGAAACTAGTTTTTGGGATTTTGTGCACAAATTGTTGAGAAAATAATTATTTGGTACCTCTGCTACAGAACTGATATTTATTCTCCTTTTCATTATATACTATATATTTTGATGGTTCCATATCTTCGGAATGGTTTAAGACACTTCTCTTTCATGCTTCTACCTTTTATTCGAAAACTAGTTCTTCGATCGGACTATTTGGCATAGTTTGGAGAATTATCACATGAAGTGTTTGTAAAACTGTCTGAGTGTTACTTGTATGTTTATATCTGATAAATATTATTGAAATGTGTGTGAGAATGTGAGGATAAATCTTCTTGGTAGTGTTTGGGAAATGTCTACCAAAATTCTAGATCAATTTCCAATTTCTAGCTCCTTCAATGGAATTTTTTTGAGTAGATTTGTGACCTTGCATATGAAGTGTTTGACAAAATGTTAGAATGAGATATACCTTTGTTATGAATTATAAAAAAAATTATTTAGATTTGTAATTGCATTTGAATTATTCTACGATCTGTGCATTTAAATATTCTAGTGATTCCTAGAATTACTAGTCAATTCATATGAGTAGAATTAACTTATTTTGTGGATTGTTTAATGGAATGTATGTGGGTGAAAAGCTACAGACATATGACTGTAAGTGATCCCTAATATGCTTTCCATGAGCTACAATAGTCATATATCTCTCTTTATTTGGAATTTGGAGAGTTCAATTGAAAACTATGTACATTGTCGTGAAATTGGCAAATAGTTTTTGAATTCGAATCTTTGTTTTTGGTAAAAGATGAATGTACAGCCATATTATTTGTTATTAGTTATTTACTTGTGTTGTAGAATGTTATTTTCCAGATCTGTACCTTCACCTCTGTGTGCCTTGAAACTCAGTACAATTGGTTTGATTGAATTCCTTGCAGTGTTTATTAACTAGTTGTATTGATTGAACTTGAAATATCCTTCGTTTATGTACTCGGATCTGATCTGCAAAAGTA
>LPNX010670433.1:0-10580 GCA_001517045.1 Pseudotsuga menziesii
TCAATTACTAACAACAATTTAAAACAAATTTATTGACTAAAATATAACAAACCAAATTACTAACCCATTCAGAATTAGTAATGTTAAAGACAATTTAGGATAAATTATATCTCATAAAAATATACACACCTAAACAAATTAATTTACATACATAATCTGATTAACAAATAAAGATTAATGAAAATTTTATAATATTGAGTAAAAAAATATATATTAAACAAAATCTATTGGATAGAAAAATATACATCAATAATTAACATTATGAAAATTTGATAATTAGTAATAAAAAGTTATACAATTTATGAAAAGTAATAATATACATAATCTTTAGGATTAACAAATATAGATTAATGAAAATTTTATAATATTGAGTAAAGAAAATATGTTAAACAAAATCTATTGAACAAAGAAATATAGATAATAATTAAAATTATGAAAATTTCATAATTACTAATAAAAGGTTATAAAATTTATGAAAAATAATAATAGAAGTTATTAAAATTAATAGTAAAAGGTTAAAAAAATTCATTAGTATAAAACATCAATAAAGTTACACTAGTTATAAATTTAAACTACAAAATAAAGAAATATAAATAATTTAAATTCACATCTAAAAACACATATAAAAAATAAGATAAGAAACGTTAAGTTGGAAGATATAGAAAATTCTATCATAAGTTCTAAAATAACAGAATTTAATGAATGGAGAGATGATATTGACGACGGACATAACAAAATTTAATGAGTGGGAAGATATAGAAAATTTATTGACATGGTGACATAAATAATCCGAATATTTTTTATAGGTTTCTTTATGAAGAAGGGATAAATGGATATTATTTGCGTGCGTGGGTAAATAGATTAATAATGTGATTCGAAAATGGATTAATTATTTTAATAATTACACATATTGACACGGGACAAGGAGAATTGAGAATTTATTCCAACCGAGATTGACACGAGACAAAGAGAATTGCAGTGGAAAGAAAACAGTAGTAAATAAACTTAAATACTATGAATCTAACATCATAAACTTAAATACTAACAACCGGCTCGGAAACGACAACTCTTTACAAGACGATTTTATGGGCTAATACAAATATTGGATACATCAATACAAAGTTTTCTTAGTTCAACTAGAGAAATGTTTTTAATCATTAATACTAGACATATCTATTAAATTTATATTTTAATTAACTAAACAATCACAACTTCTTTATGTAATCTAAATCTATTTTATAAAGAAATAATTTATGTACTACGTTTTAATTTAATAAAATTATTATATAAAATTATCAAGTAATCATCACAACTAAAATAGTTAGTTGTAAGTTTTTCTTAAAAAATTCAAAAGTTTAAATCTGTGGCTTCTCATTATTTTAATAAAAATAATATATATAATTATTACTTAATCATTAATCTTAAGTTAAAAAAACTCTAGATTAAATCTCTAAGTTCTTATTAATTTAATGAATATATTATATATAATTACTACCTAGTCATCACAACAAAGAAAATTAATTATACGTTTTTCTAAAAAAGAAATTCTAAAACCTAAATTTTTGAGCTCCTATTGTATTTCAAAAATTTAAAAACTTCCTATGTTTGTGCTCTTTGGTGGCCTCCTTTCATTTCTCTGTTTGGTGTCTATCATTGGGAGGTACTATTTCAACCTCCGTAACTATGTAAAGGAAGTGTGAGACTCAGAGGTGAAATCTTAATGGTAAATAAAGGTTGGGGTTAAACTCAATTGAGTTAGTTAATTTTGACATTCCTTCTAACTTCCACTATAACAGGATCAATAAAAATATATATTAAAATAACTAAAATGAAATAACTTCATAAAAATGAACAAAAATGTAAAGGCTATAAGTTTTAAAATAAAAAAAAACAATGGATGGAAAAATATAAACATATAAATTCATATTTTTCATTGATTTCTTTGATTGGCATCCTCACTTATACATGATATATAGACTTGGGATATGAAGGTCTATACTAGAATAAATAAACATAAATAATTTGAAGAAATGTTGAATGTTTCATGTATTATAATGAGATTGGTTGCTTTGTGTAGGAAAAAACCTAAATTAATAATGTTATTACAAAATGTATTAAATTTTTTTATAAATTAAGATTTGGGATCTCTACTTCAATATTCAAATATTCCAACCAAGATTGATGTTATATAAAAAGGTCTGCAATAGAAAAAAATAAACATAAATAATGAATAGTATGAATAGTATGAATCCATGTATCTAATACTACTAGGACAACTCCCTATAAGATGATATTTTGTGAAGATGATTTACTAAGATTTATACATCAAACATAGTGTATTTTATGGGCTACCATAAATAATGAACACACCAATGGAAAGCCTTTTACAAATAAAAAAATGTTTGTAATAATTAATAATGAATACACTTATTCAATTAATCTTTTAATTACAACAACAAATTTATCTAATCTTTCACATCTAATTAAAATTTATTTAAAAAAAAAACATTTATTTATCTTTTAATTTAATTAAAATAATTTATTTAATTATTAAACAATCATTACAATTATTATTTAATTTTCTAAACTCTTATTATTTTCAAAATTTTCAAAACTATATATCTCTACTCTCCACTCATTGGTAAAAGAGATGAACGTCTATCTAGGGGCCTATCATTGACAACTACTACTTCAACTATGCATAAGGAGTTTGAGACTCGGAGATTAAACCTCAGTGGTAAGTAAGGGGTTGACAAACCCAATTAAACTATTAAGGTTTGATATTCCTTTCTAACTTCTATGTTAACAGGTATGTCCAAGATTTCCAAAGAAAATGGGTCTGGAAAGCACTCACACTAAAAATAATATATTAAATATAATTTATTCTATTAATACATTCGTTTTATGTATTGTATGTAAAATACACTTTTAAAATAAAGCTATCAAAATAGTTATAATATTTAAATAACTTTGTAAAATATACTTTCAAAATAAGCCTATCAAAATAGCTACCTTATTTAAAAGAATCTATTAACTTGATTTAACAATCCGTTTCCTTTCTTTCATTAACTATACACCTAAAGAGTTATTGACAAATAAACATGGAATCTCCTCAACGTGCGATCATCCAACCATATGAAAAACTGACAAAATTGGCACGCATGAATAAAATAGTAATTATTACTATGATGATAGTACTAACAGAAAAAAGAAAACCGTCGGAGATCAACCCTAAAATTACTGCAACGAGTTAATGGATAGGAAGCCCAAAATCACAAGAAAATCAAAACATGAGAGATAAATCATTAACATCACTAAAACTAAAATGAAAATAAGACACCACTAAACATTTGCAACACACAAAATAGGAGCATATCGTAAGAAGCGGACCTGGCCACAGAGAAGATGGCAGCAAATGCCTGGACTGAAAAGAGTTGGGCAGCCCTTCTCATTCAGATATATTGACGAATACCAATTGATTACTGCACAAAATCGACAATAACAAATGATCCATTAACAATAACAAATGATCAAGCAATATATAAACAACACATCTGAATCTGAAAGGCAATAACAATAATAAACAACACATCTGAATCTGAATCTGAAAGGCAATAATAAACACACGTATCCTTGAATTTCAATATATATAAACAACACATCTGAATCTGAATCTGAAAGGCAATAATAATAACACGTATATATAAACAACACATCTGAATCTGAAAGGCAATAATAATAACACGTATTAATTAGTGCACGCACACAAATTCTCAGTACAGATTAATTAGTGCACGCACACAACAAACCAAATAACCGATCTATGAAAGCCAATAACGATAAGAGGAGTTTCCAAGCAATATAACAGCAGATCTATAAAGAATCCCACCACATTTGCTAATCAAAATTCACGAGCTCAGATCTGATCTAATCGCAGACAGGTGTTATTAAGAGTTTACAGCTTACTCATTTCCATGTGAAAAACCTCCCCTCTGTGCCCACTATATTCCGATTGAGAACAAATTATAGGAGAACAAGGATAAAAGCATAATAAAGTTCCTCATCACCATGGAAGCACAAAATTTGCGCGTCGACCTTCTAATGGCTAATCTGGAGACAATAATTACGCAGAACTAGTTACCTGTAGTTGGATGTGTACTTGGCAGCCACCCACTCGTTGTTCTTAAAACCCAAAACCCAAGAGTGTTTTTCACTCTGGATTCTTATAACCCAAGATGTCGTGAAAAGCCCGATAGCAACTTATCTACCTCTCCCAATGCTTCTCTTCTATATTGGTTAGTAACCTCTCTGCACTTCAAATGCATTACGCTATTTAGATATCGATCATAAATAGAAATCAGAATTAATGATACATATAAAAGACAACGGTGCTTGTGCCATTTAGCCATTAAGTAAGATCGGTGACAGAGGATGGCCACAACAAATGGAAATATAATTTTATTATCATAAAATCTATAAAATAAGCTTTCCAAAAAACAATGCTAAGCACTATCGTTCAGGCCTGCCATCGCCCATGCTTACCTCTGTATGGAAGGTGGCCTCTGCAGTAACTTGTTCAGTGCTTGCACAATCTGAACCGGACACTGAGGCTGTTTCGTTTCCTCAAACCTGATATAAACAGAATGACGATTAGTAGAATCCATGAAAGGAAATATTAATAATAAATTTAAACATCTTATAACATGATCAGCAAGAAGTTCTCACAAAGATAAAATTCATTGTGAGAACTATAGCTTTATGTACTTATTTATTTATATACTTGTAAGATCTATAGCTTTTGATCACCTACCACAATATAATTTACATAGCTGCAACATCTATGAACGGTTTTTAAAGGAATCCCTGCCACAATGCCGAACCGCGTCCTCCTTCTGTGCGATATTAATCACTGTTAAGGAGATACCACGTCCCAGCAAACATGGGAATTGCTGGATCTTACTGAATGAGTAATAGCCAAAAGATATATATGAATCCGAGATGTTAACCAGCTTTGCAAAGGCTGAGACCGGTACCCATGTTCTCTTATTGCACTTATACACATATTTCCCTTCATATGCCCTGCTCTGTCAGAACACGCTCGAATCCAAATTAACGAAGGGACAACCAACATACCCATCAGTCATAGTCAACAGGACAACCAAATAACCTAAATTACCAACATGAAACCAAACCAGTATGTAGATCGAATTAGTGAAATGTTTCAAGAGCGTGCCTCTCGTAAATGGGTTGAACGAACTCCAATGGAATCGATTGCAAGAAATTTAGAAAAACGTCTTGCCAATTAGAAGATCGACCATGTGAACTTCTCTAGAAACCGATCAATCTGCCAATTAGGGGAAGAGCACCATCTGTAGCTGTGAACATAGAAACCCTAACCTCCCCTCTCAAGCAGTGGGTGCGTCCACGGAGACCATAATATCTCCTTTACTTCCAAATCTCCCAGATCGCACCATCTGAAGCTGCGAACATAGAAACTTTAACCGACAAACCCTAACCTACCTAGAAACCAGCAGGTGCCTCGAGAGCCTAATATCTCCTCTACTTCCAAATCTCCAAGAAATATGAAGTAACCTAACTCTTTGAATTTCAAACTGGATTTTTACTTTGATAAATCAAAGTTACCTTTTTGGATCAAGAATGCCGTTACGATACAACGGATACTCAAGATGCTTTTGTGATTTACTATATAATATTCTGACATAGACAACGCTCCATCTCCGTTTTTGGAGGGTGGAGGAGTAACGTGCAAATTCTGACCTGGACATTAAATCTGAATTTTTATAGAGGGGCTTTTCTTATATGCGGAAGCATAAGATATTTATTTGTTCACTGACAACACATATGGGAAGATAACACCACGAAATGATCGAGTCCACTTAGAGATGGTCGTTAGGAATTACATTTTATTTTTAAGATTGTTTAGCAATTATGATTTGATTCTTTGAATGATTGGATTTGATTTGAATTTTTTTAATTAATATATGTATTTGTAGGATCAAAAATTTCTAATTATAATATTTTTATGATATTTAAAAATTTTATTTTAATAAAAAAATTAAAATTTTAAAACAGTTTTTTCAATATATTTATGAGAGATTAAATAGTAATTATAATTAAAATTTAGTATATGTATGGTATTAAGGATTTATTATAGATAAAGTATTTTTTATGTTGGATTATTATTTAGTTTTGTATAAATGATTAATAGCTAGATAACTTTTTAATACCATTAGTATTTAGTATTATTTTAAGATTTTTTATTTATTAACAATGAACTTAGTTTATAACTCTTTAATACCATAAGCATTTAGTACTATTTGAAGATTTTTTCTTAATAGTATGAACTTATTTTTTTATAACTTTTGTTTAACATCATATTGTAAATGAAATTCAAATAGCTAACTATAACTTTAATATTATAAACAAATCTTATTGAAAAAAATATTAAGAAATATAAAAAGCTTAAAAGTTTTTCATATATATTATTAAATATAATAAAATTCAAAGATTATTTAAATCAATTTTATGTAGTAATGAAGACATGTTCAATCTTAAGATAAAAAATTTTATATTTACTAAAATTTTAAGCTTATTTTCATAATAAAAAGACTTCAAGCATTTACTAAATTTTTAATCTTTGTTTTTAGTAATCAAATTAATGGTGGAGAGGATTCTTTCTCCCACAAATAAAGAATATTATACAAAAAATAAATTGCAAAAGTTCTGAAAATTAAATTAAGTTAGAAAAAAAAGTAATTAAAAATTTTCTAGTTCATAATATATAAAAATTTAAAATTTATTTTTAATTAAAATTATACTTAATAAGAATTTTAAAAATAAAAATATTATTAAACTTTATTTAAAAAGTTTATCTAAATTGATGTTATGAAACATACAAGTTTATTTAAGAAAATATATTAAAAATAATTTTTACAAATATGCTAAATCATCTTTACCAAAAAAAAAGTAGAAAAACACATTTTCTTTATATATAAAAAAAAATACTCAATCGACACAAATATGGAAAAATGCATTTTCTTTTAAATAAAAAGAACACTTATAATTTATGTGATTAAAAAAATTAATATTTAAATTGATACATCATAAGGTTATCATATAACCATTAAATTTGTTTTATGCTATACTCATCCATTAATTAATGATGAGATAGCTTACTTAAAACATCTTAGTTTTTAGCACACTAATCTATAAAAGTAAATATGTATTTCTGAAATATATGTATTTTTATACCTATATCGATATATTTATTGTTACATACAAACTAATGTATATCTAGATATCTATATTGATGTATATTAATATATATATTGAAAACAATTATAAAGAGACACATTAGTATTTTTTTCTTCCTTGGAAAAAAACATAATTTTATATCAACAGTTGAGAAAAAAATTACACTTAGTAGATACACATTGCTGCATATTTATGTAAGAGAAAAGTATGAGCAAAAGAAAAATAAAGGAGACCCTACATGATCCTTAGAAAAAATCCCCATACCATAACATAGTAATGAGCATTATACATGTCTCATGTTCTATTCATAAAAGAACAAATATAAAAACGGTTTTGTTCCATCCCCAAAAATAAGGTAGTAATATCATATCAGCCAATTGATTCTTATCAGTAAAAAAAAACCCAAACAAGATATCTGTGACTATTCATTCAGTCTCATGCAGAACTGTACCAAAATACTGACCTCCAAAAAGTGTCTCAAAATATCTGAATCCTGTCAATGGGAATAGTGTACAACCGTTTTGCAAAAGCATAAGAGTTGATATGCACCCTCTATAAAAGGTTTGTGGTAATATTCATGGACCGAATCCTCTATATTTTCCCTAATCTTCCACTAGTGAAGAGCCAACTCGAGCCCCTCCTTCAAGGCATTGTCCTACTGCATGTTGTTTTCCTTGTAGACATGTCGTCATGAGAAAGAATCATAAGCGTCAATAACTGTTTGTATTGAAGATAAAATGTTGGCTAGTCTCAGATTCATGCAATGTTGAATCCCCTTAATCCAGTTTATTAAATTCATCGAATCAGCACAAACATTTAGTGTTCTACACCCCTTCTCTGCTCCAAAAATGAGTAATAATTTTAAGCTCAGTAACTCTGCAAAGTTGTTGGGTGTGTGCAAGAAGTTGAGGGACCTTTTAGATGCAATGGTAGAATGAAGTCAATCACGCTTGATCCATAAAATAGAAATCATCCCAAGCAATCCCGACCTTGCCAAGCCTAATCCCAAGGCTGCCAACATGCATGCCAATTAGGATAGTACACAAAAACGCGCTCCTATTTTACCTTGCAAAAACGCGCTCCTATTTTGCTTCAATAAAACGCGCTCTAGTTTTGCTTCATTAAAACGCGCTCTCGTTTTGCTTCAATAGAATGCGCTCCCATTTTGCTTTAATAAAACGTGCAAAATGGAGGATGAGGATGATGATAGTGATGATGATGATGAGGATGATGATCATGATGTTCACGATGTTAATGGTGGTGATGATGATCATGTTGATGATGATGATGATGGTGATGAGGATGATGATGATGATGAAGATGAAGACGAAGATGATGAAGATGATGTTGATGGTGATGATGATGATGATGATGATGATGATGGTGATGATGTTGATGGTGATGATGATGAGGATGATGATGAGGATGATGATGATGATGTTCACGATGTTGATGGTGATGATGATGATGATGATGATGATGAGGATGATGATGAAGATGAGGATGATGATGAGGATGATGATGAGGATGTCCACGATGTTGATGGTGATGATGATGATGATGATGATGATGTTAATGATGATGATGATGATGATGATGTTCATGATGTTGATGGTGATGATGATGAGGATGATGATGAGGATGAGGATGATGATGATGAGGATGATGATGATGATGTTCACGATGTTAATGGTGATGATGATGATCATGTTGATGATGATGATGATGATGATGATGATGATGAAGGTGATGCTGATGATGAGGATGATGATGATGATGAAGATGAAGAAGAAGATGATGAAGATGATGGTGATGGTGATGATGATGATGATGATGATGATGATGGTGATGATGTTGACGACGATGATGATGAGGATTATGAGGATGAGGATGAGGATGATCATGTTTATGTTGATGATGATGATGATGATGATGATGAAGATGATGATGGGAATGGTGATGATGATGATGATGATGATGATGGTGATGATGATGATGATAAAGATGATGAAGATGATGATGATGATGATGATGGTGATGGTGATGATGATGAGGATGAGGATGAGGAAGGTGATGATGATGATGATGAAGATGATGATGATGATGACGATGGTGATGATGATAATGATGATGATGATGGTGATGATTCTGATGATGATGTTCATGATGTTGACGGTGATGATGATGATCATGGTGGTGGTGATGATGATGATGGCGATGATTCTGATGATGATGTTCATGATGTTGACGGTGATGATGATGATCATGGTGGTGATGATGATGATGATGATGATGATGATGATAATGAAGTTGATGATGATGATCATGGTGATAATGATGATGATGATGATGATGATGATGATGAAGTTGATGATGCTGACGATTGTGATGATGATGACGATGAAGATGATGATGATGATGATGATGATGATGATGATGATGATGATGATGATGATGAACATGATGAATATGATGATGATGAACATGGCGATATTGATGATGATGATCGATGATCAATGATCATGGTGATGATGATGATGATGATGATGATGATCATCATCATCATGATGATGGTGATGACGATGGTGATGATGATGTTTATGATGTTGATGTTGAGTATGATGATGATGAAGATGATGATGATGATGAGGAAGAGGATGAGGATGAGGATGATGAGGATTATGTTAATGATGATGATGATTATGACGATGATGTTGATGATGAGGATTCTCATATTCATCATCATCATCATCATCTTCATCTTCATCTTCATCTTCATCATCTTCATGATGTTCATCTTCATCATCATGTTCATCTTCGTCATCATGATCATCATGTTCATCATCATCATCACCATCACCATCGTCATCATCATTATCCTCCTCCTCATCATAATCATCATCATCATCACCATCACCATCGTCGTCGTCATCATCATCATCATCATCATCATCATCATCATCATCAACATGATCATCATCATCACCATCAACATCATGAACATCATCATCAACATGATCATCATCATCACCATCAACATCATGAACATCATCATCACCATTGTCGTCATCATCATCATCAACATCATCCTCATCCTCATCATCCTCATCCTCTTCCTCCTCCTCCTCCTCATCATTATTATCATCATCTTCATGATCATCATCATCCTCAACATCAACATCATAAACATCATCATCACCATCGTCATCATCTTCATCATCATCATCATCATCATCATCATCATCATCATCATCACCATGATCATCATCATCAACTTCATCATCATCATCATCATCATCATCATC
>LPNX010670473.1:2336-19040 GCA_001517045.1 Pseudotsuga menziesii
CTAGTTGTACTCATCTTCAATTTCCTGCAAACATTCACTCACAATCACTTCCTTACTATCTTTCCTTTTCCTTAAATGAAAAACTCCTGAATCACATTCAGCTGAATGAATTCTTCCTGGAGTAAAACTGAGCAGCCAAAGCTCTCTTCATTGAGTACTTTTAAAGATTGCCTAGGTCTTAATTGGGATAACTGTCATTTAATGAGCCACCTGCCCACATTCCACTTTCTTGGGGAATCATGACCCCAAATATAGGGAAGTTGCCACCTGCAACTTAGGAAGTGCTTGAGGATGCTGCCACTTGTCCTTTGCCTCTCCACCTAGTTCCAATACCCAGTTTGACCAGTAACCTCTTTTAACAGCTCTCCCATGCTGTTGTCTCCATAATATATTTATTATTAATAAAATATTTTCAATTACACTCCACAACTGTTGACTCTGCTGAGTCATCAATCCCTACTTAGGATTAAGTTTAACATAATGTCTCAGAAAATAAAATAAAACAATTACATAATTTTACAAAATTTGGGGTATGTGACACGATGTTCCATGACAAGTCGAAGCATATCGAGATCAAGTATCACTATATTAGGGATATGGTGTAGAAAGGAGTAGTGAAGATCCAATATGTTCCGACGGTTGAACAGATAGCTAATGTGTCGACAAAGCCATTGGCCAGAGTGAAGTTTGAGTACTTCAGGGAGAATCTTGATGCTCTCTAGATTGAGGTTCCCTCCAAAGGCAAGTGATGAGTCTATGACCCATTCTGACATGGTGAGAGGATTGGTTCCTTCCATGGTCAGATGTAAGGGCTAAGCCATTCTATCATGATGAGAGGATCGGTTCCTCACATGTAAGATATGAGTGTTGAGCCATTCCGATATCACTATAGGATTGGTTCCTACATGATCAGATATAAGTGTTGAATTCCATTCTTGGAATGGAGGCACCTAGTCAGTTACCAAGAACAATCAGTCTGGGATTGAGGGCCATTCTGATGTGACTGTAAGATTGGTTCCTACATGATCAGATGTAAGTGCATAGCTATTCTAAGGAAATTGTAGGGTTGGTTCCTACATGATCAAATGTAAGTGTAGAGCCATTCTAAGGTGATTGTAGGATTGGTTCCTACATGATCAGATGTAAGTGCAGATCCCTTTCGACATGTAGGTAGGATTGGTTCCTCGCATGGTCGAATGTAAGTGCTGGGAATTTCTGATATAGATGACAGGATTGGTTCCTCTCATTGTCAAATGTGAGTGTTAGGCCTTTCTGACAGGGTTGTGGAATGTGTTCCCACATGGTCAGATGTGAGTGTTGGGTGTGCCTTTTTGATGTGATTATAGGATTGGTTTCTACTTGATCAGAAATAAGTGCTGGGAAAGCCATTCTAACATAGGGTTAGATATAAGTGTTGGAAAATACCTACATGGAGGATAGGCCTAAAACCAGCATGAAAAAGGGATGGATCTATATAACTTCCTATGATGAGAAGAATCAAGAGATACCACCTATGATGATGATCCAGTAGAGATGTTCCAAAACCAGAGATGATCCAGATCGAGTGATGATCCAGATCCAGATGAAGATGACTTGAATATAACGAGGACTCAATGATGATCCAGATGATACAGAGAAGAAGACTTGTGTTGCTAAATTGTGTCGAGAGAATACCTTCCTAGTTAAGAGGGAGTGTTGATGTAATTGTAACTTCGTAATATATTCACGTGTATATATTATGTATTGTACCCCGCTGTTTATATCGGTAAGTGTTTGTAATTGAATTGAGTCATGTCATGCCCCAATGTTCCTATTGGGAGTTTCTATAATGTAAACAAGTCATTTCAAGTCATTGTGGGTAACCCTCCTATTGATCAAGGGTTAAAGTCCTCGCAGTTACGGGGCCTTAGTGTTATTAGACTCTCCTAGTGAAGTCGGACCTAGTGAGTTATTGTCAAGTTGGGAATTAGTATAAATAGAGAGTGAGACTCTCTATTTATCACACACTCACTCACACTCAATTGTAGTGCATAACTGAGGGAGAAGAAGTTGCTGGGGATAGAATGAAAGAGGCTACTATTGTTAGGAGATCACCTTACTATTTTGGGGTTTTACCTTTTGTCACATGCCCCAATTTTGCAAAAAACTATATTATCTTATTTGATTGTATTTAAGGACAATATGTTAAATTTTATGCTAAGATGTAATTGATGACTCAGCAGAGTCAAGGATATTTAATGTAATTCTGAATATTTTAATTATAAATAAATAAAGGTGGAGACAACAGCTTAGGAGAGCTGTTAAGAGAGTGTTTACTGGTCAAATTGGTGGAGGAGACTAGGTGGAGAGCAAACAGACATGTGGCAGCATCCTCAAACCACTTCCAACTGTTGCAGGTGGCAACCTCCCTACATTTGGGGTCATGATTCCCCAAGAAAGTGGAATCAAAGCAGGTGGCACAATTAATGACAACTGACCCAAAAGACCTAGGCAATATTTATAAAAATACCCATTCAAGAGTTTTGCAGGCTGCTCATTTTCTATAGAAGTGATCATTTAGGT
Source organism: Pseudotsuga menziesii (assembly GCA_001517045.1). NCBI lineage: Eukaryota > Viridiplantae > Streptophyta > Pinopsida > Pinales > Pinaceae > Pseudotsuga > Pseudotsuga menziesii. The sequence continues at coordinate 4,899 of LPNX010670473.1, forward strand.
GAATGTACTTCAGATAAATTCAATGGAAGGGAATTGTGGAAAGAGTTTGAGGGGATAATAGCTAAGTGATATAGTGCAGCTTTTTAGCTAAAGGGTCTTACTGCTGAGTGCAGATTGTTTACTGATTCATTGGACTAGTCTATTGTTTGCATGCTCCACTAGTTCTCAGTGAAGAAGACAAGGAACAGGCTCGGGGGTCTTGAGGAAATGTTGTTTGAGCACTCTCAAGAGTTGGTAGGGAGGAACGACCTCCTAATGCTGTTGTTGTCTATCCTAATCAGGTTCTACTTTAATTTGTTTATTTGTGTTAGATAGTTAAATCTAAATTTGACTGTAAATGAATGTTAAATATTTATTTGTACAATGTTAGAGTTAGAATCTTCTAGATTACTGAAGAAAGGAATCTTAAATAGTAATGTATTAAGATGGAGAATAATTCTAGTCTGTGTTTTTCCATGCCTGGAAACACGATGCCATACTCCAGCACAAACAGAGTATTTAAAGTAGATGAAGAAAATGATAAGAGGCTGATTTGAATAGATGTGGTTCTGCATTTTATAATAACAGAGTAATTTATTTCAGTAAGTAGGTTATTATCAAAAATAAAAATAGTCTAGTTATCTATGTTATTGTTTTTACTAGCTTATGTATGTAAATATACTAGAAAAGAAATAGCAGTAATCTGGTACAGGTAGAAGGATTAATATGTTAAGAAAATACCTTAGCAAATAAATGTTATATTTATATACAGTAGATTATTATTATTTTTATTCAAGTTAAAATATGTTGGAGGTTAAACTATGTTACATTATAGATATATTCCTTAGTATATTTAGTCACTACTTGCAATGCAAAAGAAATAACACAATAAAACTATTTTATTACATTCCACTAAATAAAAAAGTAAATTACAAATACTTAGTTTTATTTACTAATCATATCAACTAAACTAAGTATAACAAATACTAGAACCCAAGTAGGGTGTTATTAAAATAAATAAATTACAAATAACAAACTAAGTTACAGAGTGAATGTACATCTTTTCAAAAACTCTGAGTAAAAACCTATCTGCCATTTATTAAATAAAACAATACGAATATGATAATAACTAACATATAAATAAATGACTCTTTATGAAAAGAACTATTTTTAAGTTTACAAACACATTATACCTGCAAAAGTAAACTATAGGATCTAAACCCTAAACAATTATTATTTTTACAAATGACAAACATTCAAGCTATAATCCAATTACTTGGATTATTTTGTTAATAAACCATTAAACTAATATAAACTATTCATAGTCCATTAAGGACAAATGAAAAGACAAATGTCATGTTACAACTAGAAATTTTTCTTAATACACATGTAACACAAATTAAAACAAATTTAACAAGTAACAGAACTTATTAAAAATAAATTTGAAAGATTTATTTAAACAAAAGCTTTCTTCAGGAAACACCCTAGCTCATATTTCCCAAGTAATAAATAAATATTACAAATACACTATGACTGAGTTACAGTCCAAAATTAAATAACCATATTATATATAAAAAATATAATAAACAGTAAATTATTTATTCACGGTCGAATACGGTAAAACCCTAAGTACACAAAGTCACAAAAATAGCATTACTACAAGTGAGTCCGAGCTCGAAAGAAATCCTTTTAAAAACCATTTTATTGCATTGAGAGGCTGTAAGGCTAGAAATCTAAACTAGATACAACACCCAGCTCATAGCCAGGTCTACCCATCATCGAGGAGAGGGTTTGAAAACAAAATAGAGCCTAATAACATCTAACAAGAAACTACATAGCTAAAATATGAAGCTGGACAAGTTTCCAAGCTCGAAGTTTCCCAAATCGACTACCTTGTTACAAGTAAGGGAAGAACCCGTTCGTTGAAACCATGGGCTTACCAGTTTGGAGCCATGAGCCACGAAGACAGTCAATAGCATCTTCTTTACTATTCATAAGAGTGGTCACAGGTTCTTTCAAGAGAAAAACATTTGTGAGTTAGTTTCTAAATACTTTTATTAATAAAATCTACTGTAAACACGACTTTAGAATGAATAATCTTTTTCTGAATACAAAACTAAATGATTACCTGGTTAAAGAGAACGAACAGTCCTTCCACAGGACTATCACCAATAGCAAAAAGGTGCACACAGTTTTCCAAACTCTACTACGATGGAAAAGCACAATCCAATAGCAAGTAAAGCTTAACTTATCACCGTAGTGATAGGCCATGGGAAAGACAAGTGAGAGCTACGAACAGGCCGCAAGCCAAGTGCAACGAAACCCAACAAACTCTTGCAGAATAAAAACCCACAGTTGTGGAGTTTGGCATCAAGACTGAGCTCAAGAAACTACAGCATGATAAACCCAAGCATTGAGACAAAATGGAACAATAATATCGCTCATGGCTTCCATGAAAAACTTGCAGAGCATCCTGAAGGCCAGCATAAACTATGGAGGGAGAATGACAAGGTGTTAGGGTTGTAAGAGCTATATATTCTCCATTATGGAGATAAGAGGCAACCACATTCCCTCAAGAAAATGAAACCATGCATGGGTCGATACCCAAAGTCACATGCGTTTCCAATAATTCCAATAATTCAAATTATTTACACAATGATTTCTTATAAAATGATGCATGAACTATATTGTATGCCATAATATATCACATCGTAAATCATGCATAAGTTTATCATAAAGTTTGTTAACCCGATTTTGGGTGTTGGGTAAAACCATATTGTGCCAACGTTGACCTAGCGATAAGTGATAATCACTTAATCATTGGTTAACACCTAAAACAATCATGCATAGAACCTTTCAACTTTAAATATATTTATATTCTTTTATGCATTGTTGAATATGCATGTTAATAATCCTTTAAAACCAATGATTCGAATGGTAATAAACTATAAAGTTGGCTAGCATAGTAAAAGAATATATTCATTAATTATTTTACATAAGTTAATTTGGTTTAGACTTTAATAGACAATAGTTGTTTCTCAACTTGCCAATTGCTAGCAAATTACCATGAATATTTATTTGGTAAGATAATTTTTGTGATTATACAAGATAACTTGTACTTAGCATAGGATAGAAAATTGTTCATAGTAGAAAGATCTACCTTGAAAGTTGTTATAGACATTAACTTCATGTGAAAATGGCGTTATGATAATAATAAGAATTATAATTATATAACCTTATTCAAGTCCTTAATCTTTGGAACAATATTGAGTGACTTACATTTAAGAAGTAAAGGCAATTAGTTTTCCATGTGAAATGATGCAATTGATTTTACCCTAATGAAGGTTTTAATATCAAGAATATCTACAGGCAGTAAGCTTTCCTAAAGAATGTAAATATCGATCAGCTTGGTGCTCAAGTAAATATTACAATAATGTATATAATACAATAGTACTTGCAGTACGACATTGACGAGGAAGCTAATAACCTGTTAATGAGCAATTGATTTATACATATAAGTAATAGGTTGGTACTTACTATACTAGTAGGTTAAATAGGAAATCAAATTTCATATACTAATGAAAATTTTACTATCAGTATTGATCGAATTTCATCCACGTATAAAAACAAATAGTACCATAAGTATAACATTGCAAGATATGCATATCAAAGTAGAAGTTACTATGTAACAAAGATTACAAGTTTAGAGTCACAGTAAGTATCTTTACTGTCGCTAAGTTCGATAAAGATAGGAACTCATTTATTTGGACTTTGCTTATAAGAAAAATTGGAGAAAACAAACTACTTTACCTCATGGAAGTTTCTTGGAATTTATCAACTTATCTACTAAGCATTTTAATTGCAAATAGAAACACTTCTTGATACTTTATGAATTTAAAACGTTTACTTGTTTGATCATACCTGTAAACCTGTAAGAACCAGTAATCTTTCTGCATTAGCATAAATGCTAAGTAATCCCAGGATTCAATTTAGATTCCACCTACTTTCCATAAGAAGACTCATCAGTAAACTGAAATAAAACAATACGCAAGTAAACCTTATTTATGTTACGAAAAGGAAACCACTTTAGTTGACATAATTTGAAAATATGTAATGCTAAACATTAGACTATTTATTTTTTTGCTAACCTTTAGCTGTTAGTAAACCACATATTTATCATTTTATATTATCTCAAAATTTTAAATTTTTGTGAAAATTTGAGGTTTTGACACTTTTGGTGCTGATTCTATCTCTGAGGAAGTTGCGGGTTTTTCTCCATTTATGGTTTCCCTAGGGAAAAACATTGTGTTTATTGTCTCTTGTGTTTGATTGTTGTGCTTGTTATTCTCTCAGTTAAATATCCTAATATAATGCTATCTTAAATGTTAAAAATCTAACAACTATATCTCTTATAGGTGACATATGACCTCTTGCATATTCAACAAGTTTGCAAATTGAGAGCAGTCATTATTAGTGACATCAAAAAAATACTTAGTAGTATAGATTAACTATGAAATTTTATTCCATTTAGCATGAAATTTTATTATTGCATATTTGTTGAAATTTAGTTATTCTGTAGTTATTGTATAACAATCCCTTTCCTATTAATTCTTTCTAATGGACATTTAGTCCCCTGGACCTATTTTTATGATTGACAATCGTTATTTCATTTTGTTATGATTATGGCATGACGGTTGAAGGTTGAACCTAATATTGTTAGATGTTATTTTGAATGTTTTAATCTTTTATCTAACTCCCATGTTGGTCTAATGATATAAGGATTTTGGATTCCATAGTGATAAGAGGGGTACCTAAGCATAAAGATACACTAGGTTAATAATCTGTAACATTTTCTACATGATTTTAGCTTGCTACTTGTCGTTTGGAATCTGCAATAATCTTTCTTTATCATCACATGCCAAATAAAAAGAGGAATGTAGCTCTTATCCTTGATTATTAATGGATATTCTCATCATTTCTCATGTGATATTTTTGCAATGAAAACATGAATTTTAATTAGTAGACCCTTACACTTATGCAGTAATATCTATCAGAAAAAATATTTTTAGGGGTATTTTCATGGCATTCTATTTTTGCAGATGATAATAAAAACATAGTATCATTGGAGAAAGTTTTCAACATCCTTTAGAGAAAGGAGAAATGGTATGGAAGAGTCTCCAAACTAGTTATAGTAGTATGGGGAAACATCCTTTGCTTTCTATTTATCTCTAAGAATCGTTGTTCCATTTGCTTTACCACCTTTAGCCAATTATCCAACTTGGCTAAAACTTATTTCCAACCATAGTAGTATTACAAGCTTCTTTAACTGCTTCCTTTTCTTGGCCAATCTTTCCCCATATTTCACTTTATTTACCAGAATTTTACAGCAGACTATAATATTGCACTTTATTTCATTCCATCTTCATATAGACTCCTTTCCAAGTCCATTCTACTTTGCAACTAATACCAAGCTGAAATCAACTTCCCACATAATATACCTTCTTGTGCTTTCCATCTGGATGTAGCTATAATATATTAGGTTCTTTTTTATTTGCTAACCACTTGTATATTTAGAATGCACCCAACATTCTCTACCTTTTTATCATCCAATCAATTCACATTTACTGCTATAATAATTTGATAAATGCTGCAATATATTCTATGATATTTAACATCTCTCATATGACATCTCATACCCTTTCTTATCTCCAGTTGTCTTTAAGCTTTGTTCCAATTCTGAAATCTTTCTTTTCATTGCCCTAGATAATTCTCAGCCAAGCGAAATTATCTCTACCAAGATGCATCCATACCATGGATTGTTGTATTCCTCCACTAACAGCTTCCCACAAAGTGAAAGTGAATTATTGACTTCACTTTATTTACACATAAGTTGTTGATCCCTATTTTACAACTCTTTTATGCATACATATAATATGTGGCTCTTTCAGGCATACTGATCACATGGTTCATCCATCACTTCATGCATGTTCTCTTTTTCTTGGTAAATTTCATGGCTAGTTTAACTATTTATATGCTCAGGGCTTCCTGCGGATAGGAACTATGGACCTTTCTCATTTAGGTTTCCCATAAATTCCTCCTTTTCAATCATGCTTTGCAACCTTCATTACTTTGTTTCCCTTTCTTATCTTCATGATTTACCAAAACTCAAATTTGTGGAACCCTCAACCATATCCATTTTGGGAATTTAGCCACCTTGTAAACCTTAATACTATCACCTTAAATATTCCTTCTTATTAACATTAATTCTATATTACGCATTACTCATTCCTCCTTGGTTTAATCATCCAACATGCCAGTTAACAAGCACCTTTTACTACCCTGCTTTTCTCATCCAATTCGTACCTCCACATCATGATGCAAGTACCATTATGAAGTAATTGTAGTCATCCTAGTCACTTTAACCTTTGGTACACTCCTATATCACTGTACACTTCTATTCTCATATTGAAGATACCTTTTTCATAATTCACTTTGACCATTGCCTTGTCCAATAAATCCCAAAGGCTCTAGTCTACCCACTTTTTGAAACAACTAGAATTCAATTTTGAAGACATAATTATTCTATTATATTATCCTCTGAAACACCTTTCCAATGACTGCACCCATGCTCAATTCTGAGCTTAGAGCTAAAAGATATAGCTCTCAGTAGTTACCACTTCTGCCCCATTCCTACATTTTGTGTCACTGGTGCGATCCCACATATAGAAGAAAAAAATCCTACGAGATCTAGAAAAACATTTATATCAGACATATATAATACTTATGATTGTTAACACTCGACAACTTTTGGTTCGGCGATCTAATGCTCCAAGATTTTTTTGCATAAATCTGGAATTGTAAACTTCACCTTTTCTGCACTTTCTCTAGACTTATCAATTTTGGTGACGATCTCAATGAAGTACAAGGATAAGTGAACCTTAGAAGTGTTCCACAATATCGAAGAGGAGGTATTTTATATAGAGGTGATTCCTGGTGTGATGTTTTTCATTAATACAGAGGACCACACATGTGCAGAGGAGTGGTGTTGTTTCCATCTTCATCCATCTTTGTTATCTACACATTGAAAGGTATGCATATGTGAATTGCAAATTGATCATGTAGGCCATGTGGGTATCATTTTAGATGTCTTCATTTCCGTGTACAATCCAATGGAGAGTGACTTGTTTTTTGTCAATCTAATCCAATCTAACCTAATATTATAGTGGAGCTAGACACTGCAATGGATATGAGGGCTAGCCATCTATCTCAGGGACTGCTAAGCCCTTGCATAATTTCAATTCGAGATTCTTGTTGAAATGATTTATATAAAATATTTTATTGCCAGAAATATCCCATTGAATCAACCTTCATATGAATAATTTCATATCCTACGTGAATTTCCAATTTATGGTTAAACTTTAATTATGGTTAAACTTTAATTGCAAAAATTAAAGTTTATGATTTAGTCATTATTGGAAGCAATGTTGATTTCATTTTGTGTTTTAAGAATTAGTTAGTAGATACATTTGAGATGACTGACCTCAGTATGTGACATTTCCTTTAGGGAATCCAAGTTTTGTGTATAGATGATGGTATCTCTATTTCTCAACCTAAATATGTCTTACATTATAAAGGTTCAAAATGGAAGGATGTAAATCGTGTGCTACACCTTATCATTCATGAGTAAAGCTAACTGAAGAGTGTTATTTTTCAAAGTTGATGCTAATCCCTTCTTTATCTAACTCATTCAATATGTGATTTAATTTGCCTATAGTGGGGTCTCTCAATTCATGCAGTATACATGCGAGAGTCACTTGAAAGCCACAGAGAGGATCATTTTGTATATCAAGGGCATTTATAAACTTGGTAGAAAGTCTTGCAGTACTCAGAACCAGTTAGCTGGATACATCAACTCAAATTGGGATGGATATGGATAGAAGGAAGTCTACATTGGGTTATGTATTTTACCTTGTTTCTAGACCCATAGTCTAGTCTTGTAAAAATCAGGCGGTCTATCTTTTGAACACAAACAGAGAATATAATGGTGTAGTTAATGCTGGAACACAGGCAGAATGGATCCGTAATATTTTGGTTGAGATAACATTTATAGTAAAGGATTCAACTGTTGTATATTTTTATAATCAAAGTGTCATCCAAGTGGTTTAGAATCTAGTTGCTTACAATATGATGAAGGATGTGGAGTTCATGCTCATTATTTGAGACTAGGATGATATTTTTTCCTTTCTCTTTTGCAGGATAGATGATTGAATTTCCAATATCTTTATGAGCCTTTACTAGATTATAAGTTTTTCAAACCATGGGTTATGCTTAGGATTTAGGAATCTGCAATTATGGTGGGTGTGGGGCTAGTATGCCTACTTGCTCGACCTTCCCATCTGCTTTGTGTGAAAAACAATATAAAAATATATACTTGTGTGGTAGTGTTATATGGAATCCCTCGACCTGAAAAGATAATTATTCCAAATTCACAGCTGGAATTATTTGAGTTTGTATCACATTATTTCTAATAAATTTTCTAGTAATATTCCCTCCCAATTGGGGAATATATAAAAATTATTCTACCTAGGTTCCAATGCAAATTTATTCTCTATATTGTTCCCTATCGAACTTAGCCATTTTTACCAATTTAGTCACTTTAGGTATAGTTTATAATGCACTATATCGAGTGTTGCCAAGATAAATTAGGGACATGGAAATTTAGGTCTATCTATGGGTGGATTTAAAATTATTCAACATTAAAATACTAGTTGAAATGGGAAAGATTGTTAAGGTTAGTATATCAAACAAAACTTGATCTCTCATAGAATAACCTTTCAGGATCATTTCCAAACAAAATTAGTCATTTACACAACCTTTTATGCCTAATTGATATGGTTAATGGATTAAGTGGGTATATTCCAAATACAATTTCCAACTATATGAAGTTGTAGGTGAAATACCTCTAATTCAATTCATCGCTTAGGCCGCTCCTTAATGATTTCACAAATCTATAGTTGGTTTTCAATTTTATTATTGAAGTAAATATTCTATCTGTCCCTCTTCCACCCTAGCTTGGGAAATGCATTAGGGGAATTTTGAGGTCTAAAATGGGCCTCCAAACAAAAAAAAGTGTTATACACTAGATTGGCACCTCTTCGTCCGAGTGCCGACATTCCTCATGTTGGCACACAAAAGGACATCTATGGATTGAGGTTTGCCCAGAACACTATAGCTTAGCTTATTATGAAATACATTCTGTCTCTATCCAGCTAGTTACTTTGCCATTTTTGACATGTTAGGATGTATTCGTGACTATCCTTCTATACAACTCACGAGTCATTCGCGGGTCTCCTTTGTAGTAAGTTGTGAATCTATGTATTCATGGGTTGCCCTATACATAGTCGCGAATCATTCGCGAGTTTCTCTACTACATACCCGTGAATGTGTCTCTTAGCATTTAAAACATAAAACTCGCGTTAAGTAGAGATTAGTTAAGTTATTTAACTTAATTTCCTTAACTGCTGTAACTTCTTCAACCTTCAGATCTACCTTATTTCACCCATATAAATAGAGGTAGGAAAGGCCATGAGGAGGACTTGGAATTTATGCATTGTTATGCTGGAGGAATTGGGACTCTCTTTGCCCACACCTTTTCCCTGGAGGTCTTACCCTTGTGTTGCAGAGCTTGGAGGATGAGTTCTTTAGAGAAGAGAAGCAGCAGAACCAGATCAAGGTTTCGTGAGGTGCCAAACTTGAAGAGAAGGTATATTTGTACTTGTTTTCAAGATTAATAAAGATGTGATGTCCTTCTTCTTCCCAAATCATTGTTCAATGTGCGATTGAATCTCTGTTTATGATCATATGATGATGTTATTCAGATTATTTATTTATGTTTATTTGATTATCATTGTTTTATATATGGTCATAATGGTTTGAGGAAGGTATAACTTGTTTTGCAGGTCTCTTGGAGCGAAAGGAGCAAGAAGAGGATTGAAGAGAAAGCTTGGACCAGCCTTCAGTTAGTCAGGTGTGGACCTTTCTCATCTCTGATCTTGCTTATATATGCTTGTTGAACATTGTGCATCTCTCTTTCAACCCCAGTACGTTGATGGCCTCTTAAACCCTAGCCATAGGATACTTTCCTTTACAACAGAACTGGCGACTCCGCTGGGGATAGCCTTGTCTGTTTGGGGTTTCTCTTGATTCTTTTCAGTTTTTTCATTGTTTCAAGTCCCTTTTGCCACTTTGGAACACCTTTTCCAGTCTGATTACACACTTCCCCTGCTTTTTTTGGGATTTTTCTACCTATTCGCGAGTTGTTGTTCTAGACAGTCGTGAATACAGTCTTGTATTTGTGGGTTGCTTCACTGAACAGTCACGAGTTATTCGCAACCTGCCCTTATAGACAGTCGCGAATACTCCTGGAAGTGGGGATTTTTAAAGTTAAAGTCTGCTTGGTCTTTGCTTTGGGTAATCCTTGTTTCTGAGTGGATTTTATTTATAAATGTTGTGTGGCCTATCTGGGTGCCTCTGTTGATCACAGTTTGTGCTTTTTCGGAAGCCCTTTGAGCCTTTTTGCTTGGATTGTTTACTGTCTGCATGCTGAAGTATTTTGGCCGGTTTGGGTTGTAGGTTAAAGTGTTTTTGTTCAGACCTGTGTTCAGGATCTTGGGCTCTATTTTTTTTTCAGTCTGTCTTCTGACAGTGGCTGATTCTCACTTGCCTTTGTAAGCCTGCAGTGATTCTTGTCATTGCTTGCACCCAAGCTAGGGTTCCTAGCTTTCGTTAGTTGGTTGTCTTTCGGTTCTGTTAGCCTGTGTGTTTCAGTTCTTTGCTTTTATACAGTTTATTTGATTCAAGTTCGCTCAAGTCTAGTGTATCTCAGGTGCATGCTAGAGTTTTAGCCTTTCATAGCATTTGGTTTGTTCTTTGCTCTTCCCCCTTGCCTCCTTTACTTGGTATGATTTTTGGCTTATGTTTTTGTTAGAATATAATCCGTCAGGATTATTGTAAATAAATAATTAAATAGGAATTTGAATAGTTTCCTGGGAAGGTGAAAAGGCTGGTTCTCAACCGCCTCATTGTAATCTATAAATTAATGTTTTAGTCATGAATAGAATATCGAATCGGGAGTTATTACCAACAAGTGGTATCAGAGCGCTGCCATAACTCCTGCCTGTTTCCAGTCTGCCCATTACTGGCATTCTGCTTGCCAGTCCATTGCCAGATTGCTCCATCAGTCTGCCAGTGGATTCGCATGCATTGTATGCATTACTGCTCTTCCTTCTGCGTGCGTTTCTCCTCTCCCCTCCTATGCCCAGCCTATGCGCATTCTGTATGTGTTATTCTCCCAGCCTGATACCTGCGCTGAGGAATGAAACAAGTCCAAAGATGCTAAGTTGCCAGAATAGATGAATTAGCTCTCTATATTCCTAACCCTAATTCTGCAGTGAAGCGGCTCGATATAGCTTCACGAGAAGCTTAAGGTAAATATCAGCGCTCTTGGAAGCAGTACGCCTGATCTTCTTGCTCCTGCCACCGGCAATTAAGTCGATACCCATTGCTGCTGCTACTGCAGATGTCGAACCCTCCTCCTTCATAGAATTTTGTCAGCTAGAGTGTTTATGGCATGAAACATTATGCCCGTGTTTGTATCCTTGAGTCGCTATGAAGTGCCTTCATCAATGCAATGGTTAATTTGTTATGCTAACAGTCATCACTTGAATTATTGAATTATTGTGAGATCGTGTAAACCTGTGGAGAATCGTTTATGACATAGCCACAGATATTAAGCTGTTAGAATTGCCATTTTTTTTATTATGGTCGGGAGGGAGGATTATCAAATAACGTAGTGTTGTTTTCTAAAGGTGCCTTCAAGAGAGGGAAATGAAAGGCCCTTTCATCAAGCGATTCTTTGAATAGAGAAAGGGCAACCTCTTCTCCAATGCATAAAAGATGACTGCGATTTCCAGTGTGGGCTCTCTTCATAGGCATAAACCCTAATTCTTGTGTGACATTCATCATCTGAATATCGCTTTATGAATGCATTTCTTTGAGAGACTAGAAGAATATGCTTGAAATGGATGTGAATCATTTGCAATGGCTGAAAGAACTCATTGAAGATTGATGCTCTCAGTTGCGTGGAGTCTGTAAACATTTTCATGTTGCTGTTATCTCTCTCCTCTGGTGCGTTGAAGTAGTGAATACCTGAGACAGATTGCGACTGTTGTGTATGAGCACTCGTTTGATACTGCGTTGAACTGGAGAGTTTGCTTTCTTCTACTGCCTGAAGACTGCCTTGACAAGTTGCTGTGAATGAGGTTAAAGAGCTGCCTTCCTGCGTTGAAGGAGCTTCCGTTCCATTGAAGCTGCAAGCTGTGGGTTAGATGCATACTGTTGTCGACTCTTGCTGCTCTCTCCATCATTCTGAGTTAAAATCCATTGTCTGCGTGAGTTAAAATACTTTGGTGGCTTTCCTGAACCGAGCTCACTGCAGGGCTTTACAGATCCTGCCTCATCTTCTCAGAGACTGCGATATAGGTGGCTGCTGGTATCGCTGCACATTTTTTAATAAGCGTGTTGTATGAATATTTTGCTAGCGCCATTTCAGGGGAACCCTAATTTTCTGAAGTGAACCCTAATCACGTGAATTTTTGGGTGACAGTCCCTTTCTTCAGCATTGGATTGCTAGTATCAATATCGCTCTTCAGCTTGGCATACCCGATGTTACCTACATCCTTCAATATACCAAGTGCTTTCTTCGAGAAGAAATCCATGGCTGCAACTTTGGTTCTTTGCTGTGCTTGATCTATTTCAGTCGCACTTCTCTGAAATTTTATGCATGTATGTTACGTGAAGAGCCTGCATGAGAGTTGCTGAAGACTGCGTGGAGACTGGGTGCCGATCTCCTTCCTGCGACTTGAAGACTGCGTGGAGATTTCTCCTCCAGTAAATGATGTGCTGGCTGCGTTTTGATTTGGTAAGGTGAGTGCTGCATTGGAGTGTGATTGATATTAGACTGCATAATACCTATGCTGGAGACTGCTGGCTGCGTTGGAGTAGTATTGATTCATAAACCCTAATTTCTGTACACGTTGAAGACAGCGTTGGTGTGGCTGCGTTGAAGCCTGAACCCTAACTTCTGTTGAGTTTTTTGTTGAAGAATAATGTATGCTGGAGAGTGCTGGGATTTTTGCTGTGTATTTGCTGCTGAAGACTGATATATTGTATGCTGCATATTTGAAGACCGATCTTAGAGACTGAATACTGAGTCTGATATATTGTTAGTGACTGCTAGTGACTGATATATTTTGTATTAAAGAAGCCTGTGTATGACTGATATATCTTGTATTAACTGATATATATGCTATAAAATTGCATTGTATTCACCTTGGCAGAGACTGTAGACCTGCAAGGTTATTATTTTTCTATTTCGCTTTGTAAATCACACTAACAGTTGTAAAAAATGAAATCTATAGCACCTATTGTTGGTGATGTCCTCAATGGAAAGGAAACATATCCAAAATGGTCTAGAAAGATCAAGAAATCAAGCGAGCTTGTCAAAGAATCCCTTGACTTTGTTCAGAAAACAAAGAATCGGTTCAAAGACCCTTCCAAGGGAGATTGCAGCAAGAGAGGCAGAGGGGGCAGAAACAACTCCAGAAAAAGATCAAAGTGCAAGCGTTGTGGAAAGACTGGGCACACATCAGATCAGTGTTGGGCTTCATGGGACTCCATCAAAGACAAGCACAACCAGAAGAAAGATGACCAAGATGCTAGTAAATCTTCTGATTCTTGTATTGTTGCACATTGTAATCTTGGATTTAATGAAATGACTTCTCTTTCATCTTATAAACATTGTTGGCTGCTTGATACTGGTGCAACATCACATATGACATTTAGAAAAGACTGTTTTGAAGAACTGAATGAAACAATAGATGGCATAGTTTACTTTTAAGATAAGTCAAGTATTAAACCAAAGGGAATGGGCACCATTCGACTAAAGATGCCTGGATTCCCTGATTTCTTGTTGAAGAACGTTCTCTATCTTCTTGACTTGTAGAGAAGCCTGCTGTCCTTGGTGGAGATTTGACAGCAAGGCCATTCCATCCACATGTTTGATGGAATCGTTGAAATAAGAAAGTCCTCTGACAACCAAGTCAT
>LPNX010670473.1:30935-61403 GCA_001517045.1 Pseudotsuga menziesii
TACTAAAGTACTTATATTTCTAGTCATATCAAAGATATTTTTTCTTATTTTATTTTTAAACATTTTTTCAATTTAACTCAACCATAGTTACATAAATTGAAGTGCAAGAGGTGAGTTGTAAATAAATTGTCCCCACAAAATGACTAACTCATATTATTTTATTATATCTCTTATGAGGCCTAGTTTAGACCTCAAAATTCCCCTAATGGGAGAAGAGAAAATTATATAAGATAATCCAAAAACAAGTTTTAAGTCCATTTACCTTGGAACAATTTTCACTGCTTACAATATTTACAATAAGTTTTAGTGTCCTCTATTGACCAATACCAGTCAAAGCTTTTTCATGCGAAGAGGTTATTATTTCTCTTTGTCACTAAAATAATTTATAGTTCACATGAGTGCATGGATTTACACTTTTTAAGAGAGAATGATTTTTATAGACTTGCTACCATATGGAAATAGTTTATTTGTTGAATGAAAATTTTTCAACGTTTATTGTAATCACCTTAGATATGGCACACGATAAACTAACCAGAGAATTACCATATGGGTTTTCAAGTTCATAGAATTTATTGGAAATGTCACTTAGCAATAACTTTATTGTCACCCAAATGAAGAGTTGAGCTACCATCAAATGTTGGTTTTCTCTTTTGGGTTATAGGGTAAATATTATCTTATGTTTAATGTTTACTGTATATGCTTGGTCTATATTTTTATTTTCTTTCTCTGAGGTAAGAGAGCTCCTCCGGGTCTTTAATGGCTGGAAGTGGGCTATGAAAAAATAATGTGAGGGATATAGATAGCTTAAAGTGTTATGGCTGGAATTTCATTGTGTTTTCGAGTTGTGGAAGAGCTAACAACTAGGTAATATTCACCATTTGGATGCAAAACTGATCTCAAAGATCTAGACAGTGAATTTAAGAGTTATTGCATTTATGTAGGAAGTTTCCAAAATAGTTTACTTGAGATTTGTGTGTGACTATTGAACACATTTATCTCTCCTTTGACCATTCTTCATTTATTAGGCAAGTTCACTTATTACTAATTTTCTTTTCTCTTACCCCAGGGAAAAACACCATGTAGAATAGAGATTAGGCTTGCAAGTTGGGAATATTAGTTAACTAGGATGTTTTTATCATTTCCTAGAGTGGATTGTAATGCTTGGGGCATTTTCATCATTTAATGGGGTGTATTTATCATTAGTTGGGTGTTTTCATTTCCTCTTGACACATTTTATCATTCCCCGTGGCATTTTAGTATTTCCCTATGTTTCCCTTGCACTGTTTATTGTCGCCCTTATATTATTGTATTTTATGTTACTCTGTATATTATTTGTTTGGAATAAACAATACAAACTTCTTGAATTATTCAATTTCAATTTTACATTTGTGTTGGTAAACTTCTTACTAATATATGCTTTTGTCAAGGAAATTTACGGTGCTTGACTCTATAGTTTATACACATGCTACTGCAATTTGATGTCTGATAATGCTCGACATTGGTTAAATCTTGTGGATCTAATACATATTTTGAAAAATGTAGTTACTTAATATAATTTTTTTTTTAGCTCTACAACTCTCTAATTCCAAAAACCTAATGATTCTTCTGTAACCTTCTCTGACTCCTTCCAAATTGTCGTCTCCTACCTCCGGCCTCTGGCCCTTGGATCTCTCTCATGGCTCACTGATTGGGGGGTACGGTTGGTCCCTCCTACCACCACTTGAGGACACCTGCCCCATGCAGCTGTAGGATGACTCGCCTATCTTGGAAAACCATCTGATCTCTAAAACCCTAACCGTCGACAAGGAATGTCAACCAGCACAGGCTCAACCAATGCAAAGACCTAGGACCAACACTTACCTAGCCAAATCTGTAGAACAACCCTGCATCAACATCTCTCCCTCTAGAATCAACTCCCGCATTGAATATATGAAGACGTATGCCCTCATAGGGAAATTCATAGAGATATGGTCAGTTGAAAAAATATTTGCTCAACTCGATCGTGACGAAATGGATACCCAAGGTGCACTTCAATGTCTAGATGGGTTCCAGAGGATTCTTTACCATAATTTTCTCACTATTAGTAGATAGATATTGGGTTCTGGAAGGGGGGGCTTACTTCTTCAACCTTGCTGCACTCTTTCTCAGGAACTGGATCGAACGCTTGAACCCAGATATGACTTCGGTCTGGGTCTAACTCTATTCTTTACCACAATACTATTCGGATGAGGAAACACTCAAAGAAATAGGCAATTCCTGAGGGGAATTCATCAAAATCACAGATCAAACCAACTAGAAAAGGTATACCTCTTATGCCCACATCTGTGTATACATGCATATATCCAAATCTCTATTGGACTCTATTATGCTTACACATGAAGAGAAATAATGGAAATAGCCACTAGATTACGAGCACGTGCCCTTTCGTTGTAGAAAATTTCATAAGCACGGATATTTGTACAGAGACTGTCCTCAAAACAAGATTCAAATGGACAACAAGTAGATTTCCCCAACTGATGAATAAGGTTTCAAGAAGGTCTTTAATAGGAGGAAACAGGACTGGAAAAGTCCCACTATTAGCAAATCCATGATTCCTTCCACCAGCAATAGCTTCGGGATCTTAGGTACATAACCCATGGAAATAGGAAAAGACTCTTATGAGCCTCCCCCTCGCCCAAACACTCACATCATGAGCAGAATAAGGGAAAGAAAAAGGAGGAATATAGTCACATAGCTTAGAATGATGCACGTATAAGACCTCAATCTCCACCAAATGCTTTTCAGGATCAATAAATTCTTCCCTCCACGCAAGATGCGGAGGTTCCAATGGATTAAGGGTAGGGAGACATTGATATGAAAGGCTTAGATCTCTTTGTCTTGGAGGAATCATGCAAGAATAATACTCTGCACGCAATAACTCCCAAGTGGATTCAATTGCTCACTGATATCCTACAATCTCCCAGCACCAGATCCAAATTAGGAGTTATTATCAGCCACCTTAAAGAAATGAAAAAAAACATCAAGGAGGCTAAGAAGAGGAGACAAAAATTATACATTCAGAGATTAGCTACTTTGGGTACTAGGCATATTGAATCAGAGAAAGAATCCCATCTTATATAATTCTTCCCGCCAACCCCTTTGTTCCCCTAATGAAATTTATCTCTTGGAATATAAGAGGCATCAACAACCCCAACAAACATAGAATGATCAAGAAAAAGTTCCTGCAAGAAAAACCCACTATCCTAATGCTACAAGAAACCAAATCCAATTGCACCACTCTGAACTCCTTAATCCCCACACTCTAGTGATTTAGATAGTGTATCTTAGTTGATTCGATAGGTTCCTCAGGTAGTCTAACCATTGCCTGGAACCCTCTAGAAGTGGATCTTGATAACTTTCTAGAAATCTGCTACTCTATCTCAGTGAACTTCCATCCTCTAGGCTCAACTATCTATGGTAGAATCAACAATGTTTATGGACCCCACCTTCATGCCCAGAAAACAACCTTCCTAGAATTCCTCCATTGGCTTGTTAATGATCAACCTAATTGCATTGACATTCTCGGCGGAGATTTCAATCTTATTACCTCCCTTCAAGATAGAAGAGGCAGGTGTCGGTTCCTCTCTCCAGAGGACAAGATTTTTAAAGAAATCATCAACAGCAATGGTTTGATAAATATGGACACAAATAATGGAATAGACACTTCGAACAACCATAGAGGGATGAGGCTCATATTGCCAGCAATCTTGATCGCTTTCTTATCACTGAAAACATCATGCTCAAAAATGAAGAACTCTCCACCTATATTCTTCCTATAGCTAGTTTGGACTAGTGGCCTATCAGTTTCCAATGGTAGTTGGGAGAATCAATAAAGAGAAAGCCCTTTAGATTTGAAAAATCATGGCTCTTCTGCCCTAATTTTTCTGAAATGACCAGGAATTGGTGGCTAAACACCCATGTTACAGGCTCCTCCTGCATGTACACAATGCAATCAAAACTCAAACTCCTCAAAGCACATCTAAATCACTGGAATAAAAACACCTTTAGCAATATCTTCACCAGCAAGGCCCTTCTTGAGTAGGAAATGGAACACCTACAACAGAAAATCATTTCGAATGGAAGATCAGAGGAAGCTAATATGCAAGAGCATATTCTTATTTCCAAGATAGAGGAGTGCACTAAACAAGAAGAAACCCTCTAGATGAAAAAATATAGAATCAAATGGATCCAAGAGAGGGAGAGCAACATTTCCTTCTTCCACCACTTCACCCTGCAGCATCGCATGCATAATCGCATCACCCAACTCATGAAAAATGGAGGTGATCGACTGGAATGTCACCGGGATATTAAAAGGGAACTTATATCTTTCTATGACAATCTCTTGGCATAAGAGGATGTAGACTGGGAAGCTTCCCAACATCAGGTAACCACTCACATTCGTTCCCTAGTTACAGATGATCAAAATATCATGCTGATGAAACCCATTACTCTAAAAGAAGTGGAAATAGCCGTCAAGCAAATGAGCAAGGACAAATCCCCGAGACCTAATGGCGTCACTGTAAATTTCTTTCATGCATGCTGGGACTTGCTCAAATATTAGATTTGGGAAATTGTTGAAGAATCTAGACACAACCAAAGGATCCTTCCTACACTCAATGCCTCTTTCCTTACCCTCATCCCTAAAGATCCCAATGTCTCCACTCAAGACAAGTTCATGCCTATCGCCCTCTGTAATGTACTTTATAAAATCATTAATCAAATTCATAGCCAATCACCTCAAACCCCTCCTCCCCTCCATCATCTCCTTAGAAAAAATTGGTTACATTAAAGGGCATAAAATCCTTGATGGTATCATTTTGGAACATGAGGTCATTCACTCTCTCAAGCTCAACAAAAATCCCAACATGCTTCTTAAACTCGATCTCTCCAAAGCTTTTGATAAAATCAACTAGAAATTCATCGAAAAAACCCTTCAAGCTTTTGGATTTGACCATTCTTGGTCAAAATAGATTCTCAACCTCATAACCATAGCCTTATTTTCATTCCTCATCAATGGTGTTCCCTAAAAACCCTTCAACCCCTCACGAGGAATCCGGAAAGGTGACCCACTCTCTCCCTTCATTTTCATCCTAATGTCGAAAGGTGTGGTACGTATGCTTAATGATTCCAAATATCAAGGAACTTTGGAAGATCTTTCCATCCATGATATTTCTCCCCTCACTCACTAGTAGTTTGTGTATGAAAACCTTTTCATGGGTCATTCCTTGGTCCAGGAGGCGTGCTCCCTCAACACCATTCTTTCGACCTTCTCAAAAGATTTTTGGATGACTATCATTCTTCAGAAATCGAAGATATTCTTCTTCAACACCCCTCTAGCAACTTAGAGAAACATCACTAGAATCCTCGAATTCAAAGCTGCCAAAATCCCCTCTATGTATCTTGGAGACCCCCTTACAGACTCCGCCCTCAATCACTCCTCTTGGAAGGATCTTCTTGCCAAACTGGAGCTATGGCTCTCCCAATGGAATATTCACACTCTGAATCTTTCCAACCACCTGGTTCTCATTAAATCTATCCTCCATGCCATGTCATTATATCTCTTCTCAGTCCTAGAAGCCCCCAAATGGGTACTCAAATCCATTTCCTCGCTCCAGAGAACCTTTCTTTGGCAAGGGAACAAGCAAGGGAAACATTGGGCTCTAATTAAATGGGACAACATTTTCAAAACTAAAGTAGAAGGAGGCCTCAAACTATGGGATCTAGTGATTAACGAAGTAGTTCTTAGTTCCAAAATCTGGTGGAACTGGATCACCAAAAACAACAACCCATGGGCTCAGTTATGGAACATAAAGTACATCGTGAATTGGCCCATCCAAAACTTAATTAGATACTCTTTAGACATCGATGCCTCTCTTATTTATAAATTAACCAACTCTAAAAGACCAATAATACAACAACATTGCTTCTGGGAAATCCATGATGGCCCTCTTGCCAACTTCTGGAACGAATCCTAGAATCAAATCCCCTCATTGGAAAACTCTTTCCACCTACACACTCTTCATGATATCTTCTTGCTTCCTCAGCATGAAAAAGTACATACCTTCTGGACAACAAACACTCATCAGGACTTCCGGGAATGGATAACCCGTGATCACTGGCATCATCTTCACTAGCAGGCGTACTCATTACCACTTTGGGAGAATAATCAACAATATTGTATCTGCACCATACATGGTACTAAAATTCTTCGATGGGGCTACAAACCATGAGGCATGTTATCCATCAAATAATCCTACCATCTCATTATCAGCATGCAACACCAACCTGATCCCTCTTGGTCCAAGATTTGGAAACTCAATACTTGGTCCAAAATCACTATGTTTCTTTGGCAGGTCCTTCACAGGCACATCCTCACCTGGGATAATCTCATTAGAAGAGGATTCACTAGGCCTTCTCAATGTCTTCTCTACAAGGAGCAAGGGGAAACCATGGAGAATCTCCTTGACCAATGCTCCTTCTCCAATCAATTATGGGAAAAAATAGTTGTATTCTGTAAAATATTAGACAAAAACTAGGGAAACATAGTAAACACCATCAAGAAATGGCATGCACAACCTTTTGAAAACCCCATCCTCAACAAACTTTGGCAGCTCATCCCTAGATTTCTCATATGTAACATATGGAAGGAGCACAACAACAAGATCTTTGAAAGAAAATCCAACTCAGTGGAGATATTTTGGGGCTTAGCTAACGTAGAATCTCAAGGAAACCACGATGCTATCCAACTAGAAGGACAAATAAATTCAAGCCAACCCAAGGGAAAAAGAAATCCTCAACAATTCGTTCATCCACTCTCTTGCTAATATCTCCAACCCTAGGCCTCCCCACTTCTACCCCTAGTCTCCCCCCCATCAAGGCTTCCTCAAGCTGAAATTTAATGAGGCTTCGAAAGGAAATATCATACTGGAAGGATTTGGAGGGGTTCTCATGTCTGACAAAGGTCAAATTTTGAGTATCTATTACGACAAGTTGGGGATGGAAAGAAACAATGCGGCAGAGCTGATGGGGTTTTTACAAGGCATCAGAATATCCCATACCCAGATATCCTTCCCTCTCATTATGGAGGGTGATTCAAAGTTTATTCTGAACATGGCTTCCAAAATCCAAAATAGTTCAAGCAACAACAAAGTATCCTCTTGCTTGCATCTAGATTATGACCTCCAGCAACTTGCAGATATTCTCTCAGAGCTGGTGGCCATCACTTTTCATCATATCCAATGCGAAGCCAGATCTCTCACAGATAAAATTTCCAATAGAGGAGTTCTCTCCTCTTCCTTCCTGCAACAATATACTCTGAATGAGATCACCAACATAAATTTATGGAATGACTGCATCCAAATGGCAACCAAGGACTACTCCTTGGATGCAGGTGACAAGCAAGCACACAAAACCCAAAGCAGCAATGACGTGCCCCAACATGTCACCAGGAACATCACCCCTCATGCTGGAGCTAAATCAATGCACACATGTCCAAGTGATAGCTTGGATTATACCCCCTCTTAGCTCACATGTAGACGTGATGATTACTCCCCCAAGCATGATGACTCCCCCACTCCAGTTGATGGAAATCACATTTCTCCATGAATTATATGTCCTCTTGATATTTAAGGTCGAGCAGGATGGGTATAGAGCATTAATGGTCAAACTTAATGCATTTTGGGTTCAGCCTCGGGGGTGTTTCGACTTCTTGGACAGACATCTCACCTTATTCATTCTGGTTCATACCACTCAGCAAAATCTTCACTCCCCTCCGTCTAGACTTCTATGCACAGAGCCATTTTATGCCACCTTCCTTCCCTCCACTCTCAAAATCTCAGTGATAAGCATGTTTCCATGCCGATGTGGCCCTCGACTGCCACCTTTCACCGCTCAGGCCAGCATAGAGGGTTTCGATGCTGAGGTTCCATATGAGTTGTGGGAAATGATAAACGATTGGGAGGAAGATATTTCACGCTCCCTCTGAGCAGCAAATAAAAATCCATCCCATAGAGGAAACTATTGGATTATTAAAAACCTTCTCACCTGACTCATATTGCATTCAATCCATCTCCATGTCACCCTTGAAGCTTAACCTGCTAGTCATGCTCCACAAGCTCAACATGCTGGCAATGCTCAACCTGAGACCATGCCACCCTTGACGAATTTCATCTCCCTTCCTCCTTCCTCTGTTCAGGAACCCCCTCATAGTTCCTCCAACCTCTGATCCTCCTCACCCCACTTCAACCCCTGCACCCAGCTCCCCCCCCATCCCTGCTACCATCCCCATTTCTCCTCCACCTCCTCAGTACCAGTTTTCTAGCAAAAAATGAAATTCTTCCAAGTTACCTCCACCTAGGAAAACTTCTCCATTACCGGTCAAGAAACCTATCACCAACAACAAGGAAAGCTCGTACATCCCCAAAGGAAGCGGATCACACAGTAGTGCGAATGGTTTGGGTGAAGATGCAGAGAGCACTAAAGAACAGGGCCTGTAGTGGGGCACCCATTACTACTTTCGAATCATTGAAGCTCCCTTAAAAAATCTTTAATGCTAAGTTCAATGCACCAAGTTTCCTCTTCCTATTTATTTTTTTCTTTATTTCTCTTTAGAGGAGTTTTGTTCAGGTCAAGTTAGGATTTTTTGTTTCAAACTATTAGTAAGTTTTGTAATATCTATTTTCCCCATCTTTTGCAGGATCACCCAAACAGTCACGGCATGCCTTTCATCTTTAGGCAAGCTGATATGATTTTTCTAGTATTGCTTTCATGTTTGATGGACACATTGAATTGTACTATTATTTGTATTTTTATCTCTCCTTAATAGAATAGATTTGAAGTTACAAAAAAATACATATTTTGAATTAGATGTTTAGCGTCTAATGTTTATTTGTTTCTCCGAGCTCGGTTTCTCTATAAGTTGATGTAGATATGTGCTTAATTCATACTAATTAAAAAAAATATTGTGAAAATATTTGTCGAATTATTTCTTCCATATATATATAAGAAACAAAGAGGAACGAGTAATAAAAAATTAAAGTGGCTTTATCACGTGATTAGTTTTCATAAAAAGTATACTACCCTTACTCGAATGCATAATTGAATGTTATCTATCTACAATTACACCTCCCTTTGGACATTTATTTTGATAAAAGATCTATAGTAGTCCTTAATTATTGGAGGCATGCTCCTAGTGAAGTAATTATTTGTATTAGATATCTATCCATATTTTTACTGCATATTTGTGTGCCCAATTACTAGGTAAAAGAAGATATTTTTGGTGGAAAAAACACTTTGGTTCCAAGCACAGGGCCTCAATTTTCATGCATATTAATGAATGGAGCTATAACAGTGAATGATGATATTTTTATATTCTTTAGTGTGAACCTATTTTCTACATATTTCAAGCAAAACCCTTGTTTGAAAATGTTTGTTTTATTAATATAAAAAAAATTATTACATTGTTTGAGATTCATGTATTAACATTTATTGTTGTCACAAGTTTTTCTAGGAATGAATCACAATGGAATATGGAGACCAATTGTTGTAGTGGGTGGTTACATTTTAGTTTGGTGTTATGCTAATATTAATATCTTCTTAAAGGTGTGACATGAGTGTTTTATGTATAAGATGTTGTATTTGTTGGAATTTTCTTTGATTTTTTTGTTTATTAAATTATAAAGTTTCAAGTTGAAAATGACAACATGGGACTTTGAAGGAAAGTTATAGCATATTGGTTTATCTTAGCATGTGGCACTTTGCATTTTGAATCACATATTCCTACTTTGTTATGAACCTATATAGCAACTAGTTTTACCTCTATAGCCATAATACCTCATTTTTTTGAGTGCTTTGCATTAACAAGAATCATTATCCATTCAATGTTTATTCAATATTAGCTTTGGATCAATGTGGTACTTTATGGTTTTATAGGTTCAAGGTCAATATTGATGCAAATTATGCATCGACCTAACAAAGTCCTAAGATTGTGTGTCCATGGTTTTCATGCATATCAGATCCAATAATGACACCATATTTCAACTACAAGAAGTTATTATAAATCCATCTTTGGGCTGGGAAGGGAAAATCCAGGTGACATATCTCTCTAAATTCCATCTCATATTAAGACCATCAAAGGGATCTCATGATAATTACATAACCCATGTTTCTAAAATTGATCTTTGAATTGTGATACGGTGTATCCTATTGCCATTTCTCATACATATTAAATGTGAACTACTAACATAAAATCCTCTATCTAAACCCTATTATTGGAAACTAGATTATGTGAGACTTAAGAATAACATTCTATTGTAACTCAAGAAAGTGAGATAAGAATATGTTGTGAGATAATAATCTACAATATAACCATATCTAACCTCAAGAAAGTGATCAGAACAAATTTCTTTCTCAATCGTGACTCCAGATAGGTGAATTGGATGTGTTGTTCCATGATGGTAGGATGATATTTATAAGGCCAAAAGGAAGTTGTTAGTGTGAAAAGGAGAGAGTCTTATTTATTGTATTTGTATTACAGGTTCAAGAAGGCTATTTTACTCTTGAGTAGAGTGCCCCAGTTTAATTTTCCAACTTTGTACTCCAAACAATAACAATCCTAACAAAATTTCAAAGTAAAAAAATGGAATGACACCAATGTCTTCACTTGATTCTAAAACAATAGACCTAGTTAACCATCATACTTAGATTTTATATCATGTTCCTCTAAAGTTAGTTCTCATGTACAAAAGGGACATTGTTGTCTCTAAAAAAATATTCAATTACATTCAAGAAAAAGGGAGTAAGATTAGATGAATCCAAGTCTTGTATCTTCATTCTGAGTTAAATTTTATGGAGGCTTGTGTATCACACTTTATGGATTGGGTTTATTACAACATGATGAATTAAATACATATTTTGTAGAACTTTCAAATCAATTAGTAAAGAACACATGTATAAACTATACATAAATATCATCGACTATGGGCTTCAATCCATACTTTTAAAAGATTAAAAAGAGATGTATTCTCATACTTTCAAAAGATTCAATCCATGAATCTACATTCTCTTTACGATTCAAGATATTTTGAGCAATCTATCAATGAGACAGATGTTAAATATTTGAGAATGCATCTAATACCAATATAATGGCTGATAAAATTAGATTCCCTTATTGATCAAAGTGTTGTAAATGCAATTTCACTAGAAACGGATAATAACAATGTTGAAGGTTTTTTTTGGAAGGCACAAAATTGATTCACGATCATGGAAAAATAAAAAGTTAGTAATGGGAAATAGAGAGACAATTCCAACTAGAATGAGGCTCAAAATTTCCATTTATTGAACCAATTTCTCCAAGAAATGAGAAACATGCTTCATGAGATGTTAGATGCATTACATATAGTTGGAAACTTATCAAGGCATTAAAATTGCAAACAAAGTTAGATACAATAGAGAAGTATCATAGAAAGGTGTATGATAAGGAATCTGTAAATGATGAGTAGAAATATATTATTAGGATATTATTAGGTGGAAATATTTTGAGTAATGTGAACATGTTAAATATGAATATAAATATAATAAAAACTTAAAAATTATGAGAAAACTTGAGACAAATGGAGGAACCATCGCACCTCTATTTGGAAAGACGATTGAAATAAATTTGTTATTGAAGAATATGCAATTAAGTATTGTATTTCAAATATTTTCTAGAGGTTATCCTATGAAAAATTATGTAGACTAGAAGAACTATATATATTTTCTTGAAGTGTTAAAATTTTCATCTTCTCATTGGTTTGTAACGAGTTATTTTAAATGGGAAAGATATATATTTAAACTAGAGATTGATGATTTGAAGGAGAAGATTGCAAATGCTATATTCTTTTCACTGTATTTGGATGTCGTTGCAACTATTTTTAATACTTCATGGAACTACATGAGAAATTATATGGTTAATTATCATCTTAGGCATTCATATATTCCCGAGATTCATAAAATGAGGGAGAAATATATAGCTCAAAATATTTATGAAATTTCTATTAAGACTTTGAAGAAAATTGGTTGTATTGATTATTTAATGATTAAAAAAAGGTTTATATGTGTTGGAGTAAATGGAGCATCATCTATGCAAAGAAAAAAGAATGGTGTTTGTGTCAAAGTAAAACTATTAGCTTCATCATTTATGAAATCATCTCTGCATTTTATCTCCAAGCAGGATTGAACTTAGTGGCATACATGTAGTTGTGATGAGTAAATTCAAAAAATTAACTTGGATTTTGTTTAGAAGGTGTTATAGTGCAAGAGTACATAGAAAATCCAAAGTGAATACAAAATCATCAAGAAGATTTTACTAAGTAAAATTTCAACCAATTTTCTAAGACTTCATAAGGTTTAATAGTTTAGTGAAAGATTTGCCAACATTTTATAAGATTTTATAATTTTGTGAAGGATTCTCTATGATTTTACAATATTTTATAATTCTATTACAAATTGTCCCAAAATTTAAATATTTTGTAATTCCATAAAAGATTCACCAAAAAATTATATATACATATTATATTATTGATAAAATAGCCTCCACACTTACCCATGTATCATGGGGATTCACCCATTTACTATACATATAAATTTAGGGGGGGTTCTTAAAATTTTCCTTGCTCAAAATTAGACCAACAACTTGGATTTATTATGGAGAAGGAGATTGCAGAAGAACCAGAAAAAATTAAGCTGGGCTACGGAAATTAATTCTGAGGTGAGTCCATAAATGGTAAAGAAGAATGTCCAACATGAAAATCATAGATGGAAGTTGAAGACTGTGTTTTGTGAGAAAAACATTTACAGTTGAGTCTACGATGAAGATAGCTGGTAGAGATATGAAAGAGGAAGAAAATAATCCCATAGGAGTGAGAAAAAGAAAATCCTAAAGGTATGAATATAAAGTATTCCTGCTGATGGAGGAGAGGAAGTCCACAAGAATTGGTTTGACGAATCCTACGATCAAGTAGGAAGGGAGCTCATATATTAGAAGTGATCAAGACATTTTTAATTAATTATTTAATTAAAAATCATTAGTCACAGATTGTTGAAAAGGCATGACAATCAGATTTGAAATGGCATGATTGTGAAAGGGTATGTTTCCTAAATAAAGATATGCATCTGTAGGAAACATGAAGATACTTATATGCAGAAGTATGAGTGAGAAAAGGGTTTGTGTGATCAAGATCAATGTATCCATAGCATAAGATAGAGACCAGTGGGTGTGACAGATAATGGAGGGAGAAAGAAATGTAGCATATTACATAAAACATATTAGGGTGACACAGTGGAGCTAGTGCAGGAAACAAGCGTGCATGGAGTTGTTTCCTCCTTCTAGCAGAAGCTGGTAAATAGGGTGTAGAAGCATCGTGTAAGTCGTAGCTGATAAAATATGGTGTTGTAGCATTCTTTTAGTCATAGCTGATAAACCATGGGGTCATAACCTCCTTCTAATTGGTATTGGTAAACAGGGTGTAATACCATCCTTGTCTGTAGCAGCAGGAAAAACTATTTGTAAATAACAATTTTTCAGTAATAGGACGTATTGGTGGTTTAACCTATTCGGCTTCCATGCTAAAATTGTGTTATTTGTATTCTTTGTGCTATGCGTTTCTAATGATATATTTAAAAGTGGTTAAATTAGTAAAAAGTTAACAATAATTATTCAACCCCCCCCCCCCGCCCTCTCAGTATTGACCAATAAACCAACAAAGGATTTTTGCATAAGGGATGAGAATTCTAAATTCATAGAATGGGATCAAAGGGAATAGTGGAAGCAGTTAGGGTCATGAGAGGATGTGTTGGTCATGCCGGATTACCTTCAGGACAGACACATTCAATCCCAAGTAGGTGAGGGACATGATGAGATGGGGTATGAAACGTAAGGGATCCTTTTAAATTAAGGTCTATGATATTATGGAAGAATTTTATCAGGAGTTGCTTTAGTGATTTTGAAGAAATATATATCGGAAGAAAATTGTAGCAAAAGATTTCAACATTTGTGTGGCTTATGCTTGAACGAAGAATTATTATTGGTGAGAATATAATGAAAAGAGGGTTTAATGGCCCTTACCAATGCTACCTTTTCTATAATGGCGAGGAAACATGGGACCACCTACTGGATTCCTACTCCTTTTCACCCCAAATATGGGATAGATGAGCTATTTATTTCCATAACTCGAACAAAATCATAGGAATATTGAATCTCAGGTTACACAACTAGTAGAAGGATCAATTTCAAAACCCCATAGTTAATCGATTATAAAAAATATTCCAAGTATTTGTGGTGTGGAAGATATGGAAATAAATAAATAGGAGGAGTTTCAAAGGGAATTATACCTCAACCAATAGGGTCTGGCTGGTTGGCCAAATGGAGGTATTGGAGACTATACACTTAGGCTCATGCGAGGATAAATATTGGTAGGTCTAGGGGGCTGAAGTACTCTCTCTTCGATACTATGGGAATATGTGTCAATTTTAATGCTTCAGCCCATAAAAATACCACTACATGGTGGATCCAAGTCCTAATCACTAGGTATCCCCCCCCCCCCCCCGTTGGGAATCTTCAAGATGAAATTTGAAGGGGCCTCGAAGGGAAATCCTGGGGCCATGGGTTTTGCGGGCCTCATAAGTGACCATGGAGGGAGGTTTACATCCTTCTTCTATGGGAGGTATTAGCCCTGAAACAAATAATTATGTAGAGATGGAGGGGATCAATCATGGGTTGATGATGTCTTAGAGAAATAATTGGATCCCATTGATAGTATAAGATGACTCAAAAATAGTATCAGAAGCATATTCAAAATGGTACCCCCTACTCCATGGTTTCGATAAAATAGAGCTTGGATTATAGGATGGAGCGCTTAGCTAGAATACTTTATAACATTAGAGAAATTACATTTAGCCACATTCGAAGAGAGGGAAACAAAGTGACCAACACATTGGCTAACGAAGGTATATTGTGAGGTAGGACAACTATAAGAAACTTGTGGGAGGAGATGGTTAACGTGACTCTCACAGAAAGGTGCAATTCCCAAGTGTGACAAGATACATCTCGTTAAGATGAACCTGACATGCATGATAAGTAGTCATCCCATTTTGGGTCGACGTGGTCGAGGAAATGTCTATGGTAAAATATGTAGAGTTTGGAGGAAAGGAAATAATCCTTTAAGAATAATGAATGGAATTTACAAAGGGGTTATTTAGGTAGTCCCATCCATAGGAAAATAAACAAGTTCAAAGGATGGAGGATTCTTAAATAACTAGGAGAATTTTTCAAAAAAGAAAACAACCAAGATGGATGAGCTTAGCAATAGTACTTCCATAAACATGGATGGAAATAGTAATCTTCTATATAACCATCACAAAGGTGGCCATGTGTATTGTCGTGGAAAATCCTCTTTGTGCATGTAGTTGGGTTGGTGGGAAATAAAAGGAATTTTATAGTGTATGATATTGGGGATGGAGATGGGAAAAAAGATGGATGGGAGTAGTGGTGGAAAGGAGTAGAGAGCTCAGTGAGGCAATCCCTTGGGATTCAGATGGAATATAAATTATTCCAAGAAACAAGTGGCATAGGAAGCCAAGTATTTCAAGCTAGGGCTCCTTTTGGAAATTCAAGGAAAACTAGAGGAGGTTGAGGAAAATATTCAGTAGAAGCTCAATGATGAGATACTGAGATAAAAGAACAAGGAAGTAGAGGAATGATTCATGGACCCAGACAACAATGACATGCATCCTATTTATACAAATGAACAGTTGTAATCTTATAGTTTATGAAGAACATGATCGCTCATGTGATTTGGGAGCGACTACAAAAAGAGGAAGGTGGCAAAGTGCATGTTCAATGTTGGAAGGAGCACTATGCAAAAACTAATAAGCTAAACATGGAGGTCTATGCCATCCTGTCTATGTTGGGGATTTGAGTTCTAGTGCCTTTAGGGAGTTAGTCGAGAAGAGTGATGATAGATCAAGTTGGGGTTTTCCAGGGACACATTTTGGGTCCTCGTGACTTCTGATAATTAGGTTGGTGTCATTTTAATTTTTATGTTCCTTAAGAGTTTCATATTTTTGTTTATGTTATGGACAAGTAGAAATTTTTGGTCTAAAATTTTTCCTATTAGTAAAGGTTTGTGTGTAACTCGTAGTATTAAATGGATGGGATCTCTTGTTTTTGGGGGAATGCTTCAAAGGATATATGTGAGGAATTTTGGGGGACTAAGGATCATCATATTTATGTGTTGAGGATGTATTTGAAGATCTATAATCTCCATTCAAGTTAATATAATGTTCTTATTACTTACAAACAAAGTTAGAAATTTGTTGATGGAGATTTAAATTTCCACTCTTGATTAAAACTCTACCTATAGCATGTCATATCTCTCATTTTGGGTTAATTTATGAATCTAGCATTGTTATTTTGTCTAGTGTTATTTTTTGTGTCATTTAATATGTATGGTTGTATCTCATTGCAACTATCCAGAAATAAGTTTTATGTGTTTATATATTTCATTGTTTTAGTAATTTGGGTTTTTGGAAAAGTTGTGTTTCAAACCAACTTTGAATTAGGGGGTTTATATTCCATATGAACCTAGAACCACTATTTTGTTTCAAGAAAAGTAATTTTTAGATCTTGGTGTTTAGATCTAGGCAATTTCACACATATATTTTTAGTCAGTGATGGGACTTTCCCTATGGAAATATGTAAAAGTGGTATTGTTGTCCATTGTTTTTTATTTCATGTGGTAAAATATGATAAATGTTTCCCATTGTTGTTTATTTCACGTGTTAAAATATTATGGGAAACTCAATTTTTAAAAATAAGATGGTTTCCAATGGTTGGGAAATGTAGTTTAATTAGTAAATTGTTGTTATATTGGGCATTGGAATGGTTCCCAACATGAGTATCAATGGTTGTGTAAATTCTCTCGCAAACCACATGAAAGTAATTTAATTTTTTTAGGTTGAATTCAAAGTGTTTGATATAATACTTCTACAATAATTTATTTGTTTGTTTGATATTGCATACAAAGTGTTTAATAGAAAATGTCTGCCATAATTTATTTGTTTGTTTGGATTGCATGCAAATTGTTTGTAAAAATGTTACTACCACAAGTTTTTTGCTGCATTGAGGTTGTGTGAAGCATTTGAAAAAATATGTGTACCATGATAGGGAAAACGCGTATGCACCAATCGATTTGGTGACATCAAACTTGATTTTATTTTATCTCAATGTAATTTCTACCCATATATATTGGATTTACTATTTCATCAATATGCTTTGTCATGCTTTGTAATATGCTTTGCCACGCATGTAAACCTTGTACATGTATAGTAGTATTAATGTGATAAATTATTCTAATGTTGTTCTAGATAAGATGTAGTTGTGCATTAATTAGGTTTGAATGATAATTGGTTAATCGTGTGTATATAAATAACCGATCAATTAGTTTATCTCTTGGTTACGTTTAAGTGATTCACTAGGAAATAATTGATTATTGTCGAGACATAATTGTCATAAGATAGTCGTTGCATTTAGTATAATTATTGTTTTATGTATACAAATAGTGTTTTGTTAACATGTTCATCATTCTGTTTGAATAGTCAAAGGTGGTTTTTTAGAAGTGATGGATGTTGTAATTATAACAATCATAGTTTTATTTATTTATCTATTTATTATTATTATTATTATTATTATTATTATTATTATTATTATTATTATTATTATTACGGATCAGTTTCATTATTGTTTTGAATAAGTTATTTATTTATTTATTTGTATTTTTTAATAGAATATTTTTTTGAAAGTGATTGGTTGATTTATTGTTATTATATTATATTTATTGATTATTAAACTTCATTTGTGAATTAGAACATCATTTGTAGAATCTAGGTTGATTTAATAATAAATATATAAGCAGCCTCAATGAGTGAGTCTAGATTAACTAACTCTTTTCCATGCAATCTCACTCAGTTAACCACTTGACCAAAACCCTAATTGACTCACCAAACCCTAACTGAAGTTGGAGTGCAATAAATGACTTAATCTCAACTGAAGGAGATCAAACACATGTCATAGCAAACCAACCATCAAGTGCTAGTACTGCATGACTCCAATGAACCCTGATGAGGTTAACTGAAGCTGAACTGACCATCAGAAGTTGGTGGAGGCGCCTTGTTAACTCCAGTTCATTAAATAATAATAAATAATCATTAAATAATATATTTAATAAATTAAGGCACCTTAACTGACTGTAACTGACTTGTTGAACTGAAAGTAACCACCAGTTAGCAATTAGGTGCATTAATGTCACACAGATCACCCCTGGAGTGCTCCAGTTAGCCTCCTTGACTGTAGGAGAAGGATAAGTTAGCCTCCTTGAATGTAGGTAGGCATGGGAGTGACTGGGATGATGGTAATTAATGCTCCACTGATGTCAATTAAACTTAGGATAGTGGTTTAACTAGGCCAATTTGACGGAAAGAGTGAGTATGATGGTAAATGTCTCCAACACCCCCCTTAAGCTATACTCAGGAAGAGTTAGAAAACATAGATGCATAAAATGCTAGGGCCCTGGAAACAAAGGCCATAGGTCACCCTATACATTAAAGCAACTGAAAAAATGCTCAAAACAAACTAAGTGAGAAAAAGAGGGAAAACCCAGTGGGAAAAAACCCCCCCTCAAGCTGAACACTGAAAGTAGTCTGGATCACCCTAATGAACTCACCCCCAACAGTGAACGGAGGTAAGTGAACTTCTTTTATGAAAATATCTTGGTGAAGATGTCTGCAATCTGCTCATCAGTTGGGCAGTATTGCAGAATGATGGTCCTGTCATGCACTAGCTC
Organism: Pseudotsuga menziesii; assembly: GCA_001517045.1. NCBI lineage: Eukaryota > Viridiplantae > Streptophyta > Pinopsida > Pinales > Pinaceae > Pseudotsuga > Pseudotsuga menziesii. Next base: position 49,850 of record LPNX010670473.1, read on the forward strand.
CCTGATGTAGTGCATGTGAATCTCTACATGTTTGGTCCTCTGCCTGGTAACTGGATCCGTGGATATATTAATAGTACTCTAGTTTTCACAAAATAGGATAGTGGACAAAGTAATACCAAGATCAAACTTTGAAAGAATGACTTGCAACCAAACTGCTTGGATGCAAGCATTCACCGCTCCTCGATACTCGGCCTCTGCTGAAGATAGTGCTATGGGTGCCTGCTTTTTGCTTGACCAGCAAATAGGGCCACCACCAAACATGAATAAATATCTAGAAGTTTACTTCTGATCAATAGAATCACCCAACCAATCGGAATCTTTGTATCCAACCAGCTCTAGCTCGGAATCTGCAGCATAGTGAATGCCGTAGGTCCTGGTTCCCTGAATGTACTGGAGGATCCTCTTGGCTGCCTTCCAATGAATATCATGAGGCTAATGCATGTATCTTGATAGACCATTCATGGCATAACAAATATCAGTCCTAGAATGTGTCAAGTACAACAAGCTACCAATCAGCTGTCGATAGATAGTGCAGTCCATGGGAGGTGTGCTTTTTCCTTCTTCAAGGCTGATCCCTGAAAGGAAAGGGAATGGTGCAGGCCTACATTCAGCCATGTTAAACTTGAATAACAGGTCTGAAATTTATTTTGACTGAGCGACCATAATCCCATCATAATTTTGCTCGATTTCGAGCCCCAAAATTTGTTTTAGAGGCCCCAAATCACTCATTTCAAAGGCATTGTGGAGAGTAGTTTTGATGGCTGAAATGTAGGCCACTGTGCTACCTTTGATCAGTAATTCATCAACATATAAAACAATTATAATTATATTACCATCATGCTGCTGTAAATACACATTTGTATCTGATCTACATCTCTGAAAGTTTTGCGAGAGAAGGAAGGCATCCATCTTGGAATACCACTCTCTTGGGGCCTGTTTTAACCCATATAGTGACTGCTTTAGCTTGCAAACCAAAGATGGAACAGTGATTTATCCCTCAGGATTCTTCAGGTATATTTCCTCATGAATATCTCCATGTAGAAAGGCTGACTTAACATCCATGTGATGCACCTCCCAGTGCTTGGATGCGGAAATAGTCAAAACAAGGCGGATGGAGTCCATTTTTGCAACCTGTGCAAAGGTCTCATGGTAGTCCACTCCTTGGACATGAGAGAAACCTTTTTATACCAGACTTGACTTATATTTGCAGGTGCTTCCATCAGCAGAAACCTTTTTTCTGAAACACCCACTTGCATTGAACTAATTTCCTTCCCGGAGGAAGAGGAACTAGCTCCCAAGTAGTGTTTTTCTGAAGAGAAGTAATTTCTTCATCCATGGCAACTTGCCATCTTGGATCCTTCCGTGCATGGTAGTAGGATTTTGGATCTGAAATAATCATTAAATAGAAATTTTTGGAAAGCAAATTATCAGAACAAGAGAGTGCAATACCTGCTCTTTGGAAATCAGACCGGGTTCTCCTTGGATCATCCAGATTTCCAATGTTGTCTGCTGCGGAGGAGAGTGTCTGTCGGGCCCATGTAGGAAGATGATTTTGCACTTCAGGTTCTGATTCAGTATATGATTTTTGATGCACACTGATATCAGAAATCATAGGATCCAAATAATAGTCATCATCCCCAATTTCATCATCCAAATATTCAGTGGAATAGGAAGGAATTTCAGCAGTTTTCTCCTCCACTAGTTCCACCTCCTGAAGAGGCTCATCGAACTTGACACTTCTCTCGATGATGATATATTTGGTATTGATATACAGAAGCTTGAATCCTTTAGATTCATCAATATATCCAATAAACATACATTCTATGCTTTGCGGTTGCAAAGCCCTTCTTTTATCAAGCGGAATCCGGGCCCATGCAGTGGACCCAAACACCCGTAGGTTCAACACATCTGGCTTATGTCCAAAGTATGCTTCGAAAGGAGTCTTTCCTTTCAATGATGAATGTGGCACCCTGTTCTGAATGTATTCTTCAGCATGCATGGCTTCATCCCACAAATTTGCAGCAAGCTTCTTTGACTCCAACATACAGGTGGTCATCTCTTTGAGAGACTAGTTCTTCCTTTCTGCTACTCCGTTCTGTTGGGGAGTGTAGGGAATTGAATGTTGTACTTGATTACCAATTTGGGAGAAAATGTACAGAAACTAATTACTAACATACTTCCCTCCATTATAAGATCTCAAGATATTTATCTTAAGCCCAGAGGCATTTTTGATCAAATCCTTCAATTCAGAAAATTTCTCACATACTTCTGATTTCTTTTTGAGAAAGAAAACCCATGTATACCTTGAAAAATCATCAATAAAGGTAATGAGGTACCTTGATCCATTCATGGATTTGACATGCATTGGACCACTGATATCAGAATGTATCAGCCCCAATATGCTTGTAGCTTGGTTTTCCTTCCCCCGATCGAACTTGTGCTCATGATGTTTTCCAATCACACAGCCCTTGCAGACTCCCGTGGTTGCCTTGATGACCGGAAGGCCTTCAACCATGGAAATTTTCCACGAAAATACATATGGTCACCTTTGTGATGGAGTTTTTATATTATTAACTCCATATTAGGGGGTTTATTTATAAATGTCTTTTCTGTAAGGAAATAGAAATGTAAGGGATTATGGTATTACTTTCTTCAAGGAGAGTAGAGGTTGATCATATAAGTAGTTATAAGTTAATAACTACTTTAAGTTGGAGAATTTAACAGACCCTAGATCAATCTCAAGCTATGAATTGCACTTGGTGGCCAAGGTAAAATAATCTTGTTCAATCTCTACATTCCATGTTGTTATTTTTTTATGAGTTTCTATTATTCGAAATATTTTATTTCTTTAATGTTTGTTGCCTCATGTTTTTCCTATAGTTAACTTTATTCCTTTTAACAAGGTAAAAAGTGTTTCAATCCTTTTTGGATCTTTCTTATTCTAAGTTTCACATTTACAATTTAAGGATATTATTACAAGAATAATAATAATTATTATTATTTCATGTCATGTAGGGTTAAACCCTTCCTCGATTGTTAAAAGGGTTTGGGAGAAAAACACTTAGCCATAAGACATTTACTTGGTATACAAGGACAACATGAGGTCTACCCTAGAAATCCTTGCTCAATATCTAATAATATAAATCTTCCTTTCATTTCTATTTACTTGTAGCTATCAAAGAAACTAGGTAATAAAAGAAAGGAATAAATTACAATATTATTTGTTGTACTATGATTCCTTAAATATTACATGATAATACTACCTAACTATCTAAACTAATAGAATAAAGAGTACTACATTTCACATTAAAGATGAAAAATATAGTAGTTAAAATTGTTGATTAAGTTGTCATTGATGCCAAAGGTGTTTGATCATTCTGGTCATTGATGCCAACTGATGATTCCTTGGTGCCCCTTATGGAGCCCCTGAAGGCTAGTGTTTAGTTTGTGGTTGTTTGTGTTAGAGGAGCCCTTTTGAACATGTTCAAGCCTAATCTTGAAGTGCTTGGAGGCCTTGGAACAATGAAAAAATCCATTCTTGCCCATTGAATTGGTCAAGTGTCGCTAAGTTGTATCTTGGTCCCATTCGAGTCCATTGTTGAGTTCCTTACTACTAGTTGATATTTGGTTATTGGTCTTCGTGTTTCTTGTTATGCTTGTGCTTGTTTCGATATCTTTATTGTTTGTTGGATGGATGATGTGTCTAATGTGTAAAGCCTGCGATGTGTTGATGGTGAAGGCCATTGCTTGCATTTGATGGTCTTGAGGTTGTTAATTTCTTGTGGGGTCATTGAGTCCAAATGCTTAGACATTGATCCTCTTTCATGTGGAGACTCAGGTCTTGGAACCCACACTTATGGTGGTATGTTGGAACCCGTTATTATGGGGTTCTTAGTGTCCTTGAAAGTTTAGGTATTGAACCGACATATATGGTGGTTTGATGTCCCTTAGACTCTATATGGTCATTAGCATGTAGTATCCTTATGATCATGCATATGAATCCCATAAGGTGTTGCAAACTAGTGGTGAGGTACTTGTAGCCCTCTTTTGGGGTGTTGGTACTATTATAGTTATTAAGATATATAGTGGAACCATTTGATATGTTTTTAATGATATGGAGACCTTGAAAATGATGATGTTGAATCCCTTGATGTCATTTAATCTATCTTTTATAATAAAGATGGTATTCTTGAACAAGTATTTGTTCTTTCTTGATTGGTGGTGTTGGGGTCCTTCATAGCCTTCATATGATGAGTATATGGTGGATCCCTCCTCCTTGTTAATGTGAAGTATATGGATGTGAATACCATAGAATCCCTCATTCCCTTGATGACATCCATTGAATCCTTTTACCTTGGAACTTATGCATAAGGTAACATGGTCTTTGGAACCTTGATGGGTGGAGTCTTGATGTCATGTACAAATTAAATAATTTAAGAGTATTAGACCAAGAGTTTTCAAATGAACCCATAATAGGGATATATTCCTAGTCAATCCATTTATGTTGATATGTGGAGTACCTTCTAACACCTTACGGTTGGAGAGATGTAATTTTTGAAGTTGGTGTACCCCACCTTTTTGGGTGAGCCAACCAAATAAAAGAGAATTTAATTATTTGTAATTTTGAATTGCATGTCGGCCCAAGGTAACAAATTTTCTCCACAACATATATAAATATAATATAAAACATTTTATTTGTTCATCATCAATTCTCTCAAGAATTTCTCAACTCTTGGATAAAACTACGAAATTTTGTGACAACGAAATATCTAGGCATCTTCACTAAAATTGGCATAAACGTTCTCATACATAATCGTAATTAAACAATCATTGGATCATTGGAAATATTGTTACGAGGGATATGCGATGATATGATCTCTATTTTATTTTTGTTTTTATACTATTTCTTCATTTTGTGATCTTCAAAAAAGCATGGTTCACGCTTTTGGTTTTTTCTTCTGACGTCACATGTCTCTCATGGATAGAGTTCATATTTGATCTTAGTATGTGAACCTATATATTGGTATATATATTTGAAGTAATTGAATATGTTATGGAGGCTATGGTGATGGTTATATTGGAATATATCTTTATGTGATATTGTTATAGATCTTGATGATTATCTTGGATATTGTTGGCATAGATTTTGGTGTTTATCTTCACTGTTGTATAGTGTAGTATTCAATGAGAAGTTGACATGTAAGTAATAGATATTATGAGTGATTTATTTGATAAACCTAATTATTTTCTTTTAAAACTAGTTTGATCAGTGTTGATCATTGTGTCTTTGACCTAAGTGGAGTAGGATTGTTATTGATTGTTAATGACAACCCTTGATAGTTTTGTAGGTGACTATTTTCATGATATTTGTTTGATTTATCCTTTTGTGTCTAAGAGTTTATGATATTGATTGAGTTGTACATAGTTGGTTAAGTATTTTATATTTTTGGGTGAGGCTATTTGGTTGAGTTATATCATGTTTAATTGTCAATTATTTTTTTACTATGATTGAGGTTGGTTGTGGTGTCATTGAGTTGAGTGTGATTGGATAGATTTTGGTTGACCATATGTGAAGTCTCTTGGTTTCTCAAACGTGTCTCGTGATGAACTAAGCCAAGTAAGAAGGGTTGGTTGACTATTAGAGCACTTTATTAGATTAACACAAGTATATGATTGATTCAGCATAAGTACACAAGCATCTTGGTATAGGTTGGTTTAGCTGAGAAATATTGGAAAAAGTTTCCTTATGTACAATTGGTTTGACTTAGATTGGTTTAGTTGTATGAGTAGTTAGTTTGCCCAGGAAGACTGAGTTTAGTGTGCAGACTCATATTAACTGAGTTAGTTTATGTGAAAAATGGATTGATTGGTACAAATTGATTGGACATGTTGATTGTACAGGTTAATGAGTAATGTGATACAATGGATACTGATCATTTGATGAGTAGTGATCATATAATGAGAAGTGGTTAGTAGTGGAAATGGTTGTGCAGTGTGATATAGATTGTGCAGTGTATTACATGTGTTAATTATAAATTATGCATGGTTAGTGTGATCATGGTTCAGTAGTTTCTATATTCATATCAGGGTGGTAGGATGGGGCAAGGAAAAGGGGTTGTATCATCTTTCCAATTGTCGCCAGAGAAATAGGGAGTTGTAGCTTCCTTTAGGTTGTAGCTTGTAAATAAATGGGTTATATCCTCCTTCCAGTTGCCTCTAGAAAATTAAAGTATTTGTAATAAGGGGGTTGTTTCCTCCTTCTAGTTATTTCTGGAAAACTATTTGAGAAAGCTTCCACTTTTTTCCTCAAGGACTTGGGTTTCCACGTAAAATATGGTGTTTTTTGTTTCATGATATGATTCTTATGTGATGATTATATAATGATAATGTGATAATTCATATTATCATATAAGTTGTTTATTGTTAAAAGTAAAAAGTAATAGAAGATGTGCACACTGATTCACCCTCCCTCTCAATGTACTTGGTGTGTCCAACAATTGGTATCATAGTGGGTCCTTCACAGAAATATTTATCATCTTGAATGAGATTTTTGACACACCATGTGGTTCTCAGTGAATCGAGTACCATTTTCCTGTGAGTCAAATTATTACTTGATCTGAAAAATGAGAATGCATGCTTATATTGAGGAAATTGGTTTATATAATTAAGTTGTTATTGGATATACACCTATAAATAAAGTGAAACATCAGCTCAGAAGGAATCAAAGAAAAATAATTCTATGTATATAGAATCCATCCTTGAAGGCCTAGCAGATATCTAAAAGAAGAAATAGGGAAGTGCATCTCAGCTAATGAATCATGTCTCATATTAGAACAAAACTACTCTAATAAAGAATAAGAAGTAGAGGTTATGGAATTCATACTTGAATATCTAACAGATTTCCAAAAGGAGAAAAAAGAAAGTGAAACTTAGTTGAAATATTGTTGTTCAAAATAAATCAGCTAAACTTAGACAAATAACAAGAAGCATAAGAAAACCCCATCAAAATGTCAGTACAAGATCTAGGTAGGTATGAAGGAAAGTCCCCTAAACACTCTGTTTGTAATTCTTTTAGAGAGATATGTTTAACATGTATAAAAAATAAGAGCTATTTTTAATTTAATTGAATGAAATACTTCATATTATGATGAAAACCATTGCTCTCTAAGAAGTGATAGAAAATAGTTGATATTATGATAGACAATTAAATTACTAATGTTTCACAAGAAGTGAAAAATCTTTGTGAACAGAACCAGGTATTGTAAGAGAAATTGGACAAAGATGAGAAGAGGAACCAAGAAGAATCTGAGAAGGACACACAGACCATAATTAATGTGAAACTCCAGGTCAAAGAAGCCACCATAACCAAATAATTCATATCCAAATATTTGAAAGATAAACTTGAGAAGCCAGCCACATAAATTGAAAAGCAATTAGAATAAATTGTCAAGCTCAGAAGACTAATAGAAGATAAGGAAATAAATTTAATTTGCAATATACAAGTGAAATAAAGTGAGATAAATTCCTACAAGACTAAATAAATATTAGAAGAGAAGTTAATAATAAAACAAGAACTTGAAATCAAATCCTTGAAGGTAGAGATATAGAAGGTATGTATGACAAACTTTGAGTTTGAAAAGGACCTCTCAGACATCAGAAAGGAGAATGATGTACTAAAAGGTCAACTCCAACAATACCATGGGGATGATTAGAATTTAAAAGGACATATGGAAGACACTATCCTTGATCTAAACAAACAAGTACAAGAAGTCAAGAAAATAGAAGAATATATAACGAGACAACTCAAAGAAAAGATAGAAATTTGTCAACAACAAGAATTGAAGATCCTCTCTTTGAAGGAAGACCTAGGAAAACAAAATACCCAGTTAAAGACAAATTAAAATATTGAGAATAACAATATGGAATAGAAAGAGAATACTAACAATTATACATGTATTCTCAGAAGATTCCATGATAATAAAAAAATCAAGAGAAGTTACAGCTCAGTGATATCCTATGATGTTCAATGGCTACTATTACAAATGCAATAACTATGGTCATAAATCCATCCATTTAGGAGATGATCATGAAAATATCACACCAAGAATAAATCAAGATGGGTTTTTTGTTTAGTGTTACAATTTCTATCATTATGATTATTTCACAAAACATTGCAGAATGTAGGGACCAGTTAATGTTTGGAAAAGAAATCAAGTTCAATCGAATGATATGAACAACTACTAGTGTACTAAATTATGTAGAAATAATTTAGTAGATTGCACCATTGATCAAAATAGAAATGATGAAAATCTTGGGAAAAAACCAATGCCATTTTGAAGACTATCGACTAGTGATATGAAGTGTACAAAAAATGTGTAAGAGGAGATATGCATTTCATTATCAGATTTGAGTATTGTATAGTAGTTGGTTGCAATAGTATCTGTGTGATAGAATACAATTCCATTAAAGAAGCATAAGTGCTCAATTATAAGGAAAGCAACAGTTCCAAAAGAAGTTATTCATGACATTAATGAAAACAGGAAGAGAAGTTGATGATAGGGGGAGCATAGCCTAAGATGGAACATGTCCTAAGGGGGAGAAGTATGGTTAAAGGATTTTCCCTTTTCCATTTATGCCAAAGGGGGAGAGAAGTCTTGTTGATAGTGGGAGATTGTTTTGAAGAGGATTTATGGTGTTTTCATCAATGGAAAAGGGGGAGATTATTGATTAAGTTTTCATTGATTCCAATGTTATCTAGTCATCACTAGTACAAAATGAGGATTTAATGACTAAAAAAATGACTAAAATCTGGCTATAAATGAATACTTTTTAGTCGACAAATAATAGTAGCTAATTTGCACTATCTTACAGCTTGACTAACTTAGTCATGTTTAATTTAGTCATTAATAGTTCAACTTATTAGTCATTGATTTATTCATTGATTTAGTCACTGATTGCAACAATTAATGACCAAATATACGACTAAATAAACTACTATATGATAACATATTAATGACTAATATAAATACAAATAAACATTAGTCGCACTATAATATACAAGAGATTAGCTACTAATCATCGTATATTGTGAATTTAGTCTTTCTCGTAGTCACAAATTTATGATAGCACATGGAGGAATTGAACCACCAACCTCCTGCCTATAATTAGGGAGGTGCTCTACCATTGAGCTAGCACCCTTTGATAAGTTGTTATTTCTTAATAATGATGATATTCAAAAAAAATTACATCATTCAAGCATAAAAAATAATGATTATCAAGTTACTATAGATCCAGAATGGCTTACCCTGTACTAGTCCTTCAAGTATTTTTTTGCACTTAATAAATGCATTTGAAATACTTGAAGGACTATTACAAGGTAAGCCATTATGTATCTATAGTAACTTGATAATGATTATTGTTTATGATTGAATGATGCAAAATGCAAAAATGCTAGAAATGTATAGGAATGACAAGCATGCATCCAATGTTAAACTATCTACTGAGTCATCTAGAGTCATGCCAAGATATATGAATTTGACTAAATATTCATAAGTAACTTTAAGATAGTGGTGGATGATGTCATAGAAATGAGAATTTTACTTTATATAGAAGCAAAGGATGATCATATGGAAAAACTCATCACCCAAAATGTATATAGAATAGTAAAAATAAATATACAACTAATTCCATTTCAAATCAAGAAGAATAGGCATTAACTCTAAGTAATCTTAGCCACTAGATAAATGGAAATGAAATGAGATGAAATATTAGAAACAAGAACTTCGAGTTTGCTTGCTGAAAATAAGTATGAATACTTACGTCATCATTTTATTCAGAGCTGACTTAAACAACCACTAACCTCTAATCAAGGCAAGAAACCATGTTCATATTGATATATAAATAAAATAAAATAAAAGTTAAAGATATATTATGCCAATCTCACTATAATTTATACCTCTAAAGAGAACTAGAAAATCTCACACAACTGTTCAAATTGTTAGAAAATAGGACCATGGAGCAATAACAGATATACAGTTAAATCAATAAACAAGATGCAAAACAAATTAAAACATTACAGAGAGACACATGTATAACGTGGTTCACCCAAATTATGGGCTACGTCCACAAAGAAATTTCTAGTCCTTTTATTACAGTCCAAAAAGATGAAGGGATACACCCTGCAGCAAAACAGCTGCACTTCCTCTTCACGCTCTCACAGTCTCTGTTCCAATACAATACAATACGATACTCAGTTGTTTTATAATGCTTTATTTTATAGGGGAAATACAATGGGAAAATTCTAGGGTTAACCCAATACCATGGATCCGCAATACTGTTGGCTAACACACATCCCAAAAAAATTTCTTAGGGGCTCCGCCCCCAAACCCCCAAACCCCAAGGTAGGGGGAATGAGTGTACAGTACACCTTAGGTAAAAACAAAACTGAATAATATCTCTGGATCTAGAAGATTAGGCTCCACAACCAACACAACTTTATCAAAAATTCCCACTTGGAATGCCACTGTTTAAACAGAACAAAAAGAAATTGAAAAACATGAAAGTAGTAATTTAATCTACATGTATATTGGATGTAGAGTCCCATAGACGAACAACATAATTAGTCAAGCACATGTAATAAATTTATAAATAGACAAAACGAAGAAAACAATGTGGTTTATACCTTCCTTTATACAGTCAGATATATATTATGATCATACTTTATCTCTTAGGAGACAAGTCACTAACAAAAAAATGGAAATACCTGAGAGAGAGATAGATAGGTAGTTGTAGGGCAAAGTGAGACAAATACAGACCTAAAGCTATCAATGAAAATAGTCTATAAATGAGGACGAACTTTCAATCCCATTGTTCCAATAAATGATAGTCTTTTAGGATAGCCATACATCAAGTAAATAGAAGGTCATTTCAAATGTACAGAGGACTCCTTAACCCACACTCTAGCAAGTCCATCAGACTGCAGCACACTTCCATAGATATTAGTATCCTCAAGGAGTTTGAAAATGAGCACAAGAAACCTCTATAAAGTCTAAAATAGCTCGGCATGCCATATCAGGATGAACAAGGGCTACACCAGCCCTAGTGAATGTTGGCTCAAACATATCTCCCCTTTCTCCCCACCTCTTTCTCTCTCTCTCTCTCTCTCTCTGTCACTCTCTCCCTCCATACCCCTCCCTCCCCCTCTCTCCCTCCCCCACTCATCTCTAATTATCTATCTATATATATTTGTCTATATCCCAGTATCTCTATCTATATCTCTCTCTTGATCTAGATACCTCACTCCCTCCCTCCCTCTCTCTCATATTCCCTACCTTTCTCACTCCCTTCCTCCCTCCCTCTTTCTCTCCCCCACTTCCACAATCACACTCCCTCCCTTCCTCTCTCCCCTCCTCCTCCCTACCTTTCTCCCCTCTTCCTCCATTTCTCTCTCTACCTCTCTCTCTCTCTCTCTCTCTCTCTCTCTCTCTCTCTATCCATTTTACATTCCCTCCCTCTTTGCCTCCCTCTTCCTTCCTCTCCATATCCCTCTATCTCT
>LPNX010670473.1:65153-87407 GCA_001517045.1 Pseudotsuga menziesii
TTCCGTCCCTATCCCTCTCTCCCTCTCTCTCCCTCCCTTCCTTCTCTACCTCTCTTCTTCTCTCCCTCCGTCACACACACACACACTCTCTCTCTCTCTCTCCACCCCTTTTCTCTCCCCCTATTCCCCCTCCATCACTCTCTTTCTCACCCCTCTCTCCCCCTATGTATCTTCCCCAATCTCTCTCTGCCTCTCTCTCTATATATCTCTCTCCTAATCTCTGGCGCCCCCTCTCTCTCTTGCCTACTTCTCGGCTCTCCCACTGTTATACCTAAATGAAATTAATGTTTCAGATGCCTAAACTTTTAAAAGAAAAATGATAAATTTCAAGAAAAACTCTTTTTATGTAAAACAAAGATTATAAAGTCTAAAAAGAACTTAATATTTCATACCTAAAGTTAGATAAAAAGATGATTATAAAATTCAAAAAAGACCTAATTTTTTTTATAGCTAAACTTCTAAGAGGAAAATTATATAGTACAAGATAACTCTCTCTTTCTAAAAAAAAATCATATAAAGTTTAATAAATTAATGTTTCTTATATAAAATCTAAAAATAAATCTCTCTTTCTTAAAAAAAATAAAAAATAAAAATCATATAAAATCTAATAACTTAATGTTTCTTATATAAAATCTAAAAATAACCTTTAATGTTTCTTATATCTAAATATGCATAGAAGAAATATTATAATGTCCAAGAAGAACTTTAATGTTTCTTAGATTTCTAAAAAGATGGTTATAAAGTCAAAGAATAACTAACCATTTTATACCTAAACTTTGGATAGACATAATCTATAGAATATTATGAACAGTTCAAATATGTTTGACAAATATCATTTAAATTCTTGAAATGAAATGATCGTATTTCAAAGAAAAAATAATATAAAATAATTATTATAGTTTGTGGGTTTTCAATTTAAACTCTGCCATATAGAAACTATTACTCTCCAAAGTAGGGATATTAATCTCACCTATGTAATTGTGGTTCGGGATGGAATGGATTTTATGGACATATTAATATTTTTGTTGACTCATAAAGTAATGTTTACTCTAGGTTGCAACAAAGAAAAGAAAAACTATTGGCATGAGGATCTCCTTATCTACCTAGGTCAATGGATTTACAAGAGTTCTGATCATTTTTCCTTGTCAATCTTCATCAGTTCTGCATGGACAAATTGTTGACATCTCAAGGACAAGGTGCACATACTCAAGAATAACTGAGAGACAATTCGGTCGTATGCATAAAGGAGGCCCCTAGGTTCGACTGTGAGATCTGGCGAGGGACAAAACCCTATGATCCAAACAACATTTGAGCAGCTAAATATAGGTGAAATATATATTTATCGAGAACACATTTTTTATCTCCAAAACCCTCTTAATTTTTTTATATTAGTATATATCCAAAACCTTCTAAATCATATCAAGAAAAGCTAGAGTCAAAGGAAAACTGCTTTCAAAAGATATGAATCCTTGGTTTGGTAAATAATGGGTTCTTAGATTAGCAGTTCCAATTTCCTCCCAATACTAAATTTGTATGAAAGTAATATAGGTAGTTCAAAAATACAAATAAATTGCATGCAGACAACTATAAAATCCCAAGTTACATAGCTGCTCCATGGGTTGGTTGGTGGGTGTAGATAAACATCATTTACTATAGGTTTTGAATGACTTGAATAATACAGTTATAATGGAGCGAAATTAAATTGCCATGGGCCTTGAAGGATCCTCCAGGGTGTGCTTGCCCTCCTAGAAATTTTGGATGAGTTTTATGCCCTGCCCTTAGAGTGGCTTGGGCTAAACTTTCTCTACAGGAAATGGGAATATTTTACAACCTAATAGCCTTTGGCATCCAAAGAGGTGTTCCAATACTAAGGAGACTTTAAAGGGAATACACACTGATATTCATTCGTTCTTTCTATTATTTTGCTCAAATGAAAAACAATACATGATTTCTATTTATGTCATAAGAACCAGCTAGAAGAACATATTTATGTCAATGAAAATGCTCCTAGGGATGTATTAGGACCCTACAACGGATATTGCTCCAAAATCTTTTCATATTTGAAGGAGATATTATATGTTGATGGAAGAACCTAGGTCCCCATGCAAACATACTGTCATTACATAAGATTTGAACTCATATGAGACAACAATTCGGATGAACCTAAACTTCTGAAGCCATTGAAGCCTGTTGGAGAAAAAGCTATAAGAGGAAAAATGATAAATATAATCACCATTACAACATTACTAATAATGATAAATTTATTCAAGAAATATTACCTGATATCACAAGATTTAAAAAAAAATCGGTTTCTGGGATGGATGGGTTTACGGCATGCTACCTCTTTGGAGTTGCCTCTCGAACTTCAATTTGTTCACATACATAGAATCAATTGTATCACATACATAGAAGGCCAAACATAATCCACAAGCTACACAGAGAACAAACATAACCCACAAAACAATAATTCTAAATGGGACTGCTCTTGAGTTACAACAAGAAGAAAACACATAAAAGAGAATAGAGAGCCAAAGCCTCCATATGATTTAAAGCAATGGGAAATCCACTTTATCCCAACGACCAAAAAATTTATCAGAAGCTCTTTCATGCACATGGTTTTTAAAATCCAATCTTTTTTCTAGGTATTCCTTCAAAGAGAGGATCTTCAATTCTTGCTTTTGACAAATTTCTATCTTTTCTTAGAGTTGTCTCATTATATCTTCTTCTATTTTCTTAACTTCTTATACTTGTTTGTTTAGATCAAGGATATTGTCTTCCATCTATCCTTTTGAATTCTAATCATCCTCATGGGATTGTTGGACTTGGCCTTTTAGTACATGATTCTCCTTTCTAATTTCTGAGAGGTTCTTTTCAAATTCAAAGTTTGCCAGACATGCCTTTTGTATCTCTACCTTCAAGGATTTGATTTCAAGATCTTGTTTTATTATTAACTTCTCTTCCAATATTTATTTAGTCTTGTAGGAACTTGTCTCACTTTGTTTCTCTTGTAGCTTGCAAATTAACTATATTTACATATATTCTACTAGTCTTCTGAGCTTGAAAATTTCTTTTGATTGCTTTTGAATTTCTATGGCTGGCTTCTCAAGTTTATCTTTCAAAGATTTGGATATGGATTATTTGGTTCTGGTGGCTTCTTTGACTTGGAGTTTCAGATTAATTATGGTTTTTGTGGCCTTCTAAAATTCTTCTTGATTCCTCTTCTCTTCTTTGTCCAATTTCTCTTACAATACATGATTCTTTTCACAAATATTTTTCACTTCTTGTGAAACATTAGTAATTTAATTGTGTATCATAATATAAACTAAATTTCTATCACTTATCGGAGAGTAAGGATTTTCATCATAATATGAAGTATTGCATTCAATTAAATTAATAATAGCTCTTTTTTTCTATACATGATAAACATATCTCTTTAAAATAATTACAAATAGAGTGTTTAGGGGACTTACCTTCATATCTATCTAGATCTTGTACTGACCTTTTGATTGGGTTGTCTTCTGCTTCTTGTTCTTTGTCTAAGTTTAGCTGATTTATTTTGAACGACAATTCCTCAACTGAGTTGCACTTTCCTTTTTTCTCCTTTTGGAGATTTGTTATATATTCAAGTATTAATTCCATAACCTCTACTTCTTATTCTTTATTGGAGTAGTGTTCTTCTAATATGAGCCATAATTCCTTAGATGAGATGCACTTCCCTATTTCTTCTTTTGGATATCTACTAGGCCTTCAAGGATGGATTCCGTAGCCATAGAATCATTTTTCTTTGCTTCTTTCTGAGCTGATATTTTCACTTTATTTAGAGGTGTATATCCAATAAAAACGAACTTCGATACACCAATTGCCTCGAGATAATCTTGCATTCTCATTTTCCAGATCAAGTAATAATTTGACACACAAAACAATGGTACTCCATTATTTGAGAATCACATGGTGTGTCAAATATCTCCTTCAAGATGATATGGATTTCTGTGAAGGACCCTATGTGATACCAATTTTTGGACACACCATGTAGACTGAGAGGGGGGGGGTGAATCAATGTGCACAACTTCTATTACTTTTTACTTTTAACAATCAACAACTTATTCCATAATATGCATTATCACATTATCATTATATCATCATCAACATTATTAGCATCATTATATCATCATCACATAAGAATTGTATCATGAAACACAAAACACCATATTTTATGTGGAAACCCAAGTCCTGAGGGAAAACCACAGAATCCTTTCTAAAATAGTTTTCCAAATATTACTGGAAGGAGGAAACAACCCCCTTATTAAAAAGACTTCAATTTTCCAGCTACAACTGGAAGGATCCTACAAACCCCTAATTTATAGCCTACAACCTAAAGGAAGCTGAAGCTCCCTATTTCTCTTGCTATAACCAGAAGGAGAATACAACCCCCTTTCCTTGCCCCATCCTGTAACCCTGATATGAAGATAGAAATTGCCGAGCCACAACCACACTAATGATGCAAACCTGCTAATCAGCACATGTACTACACTAGACAATATGTACCAACTTGCACAACCATTTCCACTACTAACCACTTCTCATCATCTGATCACTACTCATCAACTGATCACTGTCCACTGTATCACATTACTCATCAACCTATACATTCAACCTATCTAATCAAGTTGTACCAATCAATTTGTTGCTCCACATCAACAGAATCAGTCAATATGATTCCGCACACTAAAATCACTCCACCTGGGTCAAACTAACTACCCAAAAAACTCAACCAATCTGAGTCAAACCAACTACACATAAGGAAACTTGTGCCAATATTTCTCAACTGAACCAACCTGTACTAAGATGCTTGTGTACCTGTGCCAAATCAATCATATACTTTTGTTAATATAATGAATTCCTCTGACAATAAACCAACCCTTCTTACTTGGATTAGTTCATCAAGAGACACATTTGATAAACCAAGAGACTTCACATATGGTCAACCAAACTCTATCCAATTACACTCAACTCAATGACACCACAACCAACCTCAATCACAGTCAAAAAATAATTGATAGTTAAACATAATATAACTCAACCAAATAGCCTTAGCCAAGAAGATAAAATACTTAACCAATTATTTCAAACTCATTCAATCTCATAAACTCTTAGACACAAAAGGATAAATCAAACAAATATCAAGCAAATAGTCACCTACAAAATTGTCAAAGGTTGTCATTAACAATTAATAACAATCCTACTCCACTTAGGTCAAATACACAATGATCAACATTGATCAAACTAGTTTTCAAAGAAAATACTTAGGTTGATCAAATAAATCACTCATAATATCTATTACTTACATGTCAACTTCTCATTCAATACTCCATTATACAACAGTCAAGATAAACACCAAAATCTATGCCAACAATATCCAAGATAATCATCAAGATCTATAACAATATCACATAAAAATATATTCCAAGATAACTATAACCATAGCCTCCATAACATATTCAATGACTTCAAATATACATACCAATTTATAGGCTCACATACTAAGATCAAAGATGAACTCTATCCATGAGAGACATGTGACATCGCAAGAGAAACCCAAAAGCATGAACGATACCTTTTCGAAGATCACAAAATGAACAAATAGTATAAAAACCAAAAGAAACTCTAGATCATGTCATCACATATGCCTCGTAACAAGATTTCCAATGAGCCAATAATTTTGTAATTACGATTCTATATGAGAACGTTATGCCAATTTTAGTGAAGATGCCCAGAAATTTCTCTGTCACAATATTTCGCACTTTTTTCTAAGAGTTGCGAAATTCCTGAGAGAATTGATGATGAACAACTGAAATTTTTTATATTATATTTATATAGTTTGTCGATAAAATTTATTACCTTGGGTCGACATGCAATTCAAAATTACAAATAATTAAATTCTCTTTTGTTTGGTCGGCTCACCCAAAAAGGCGGGGTATACCAACTTCAAAAATTCATCTCTTCAACCGTAAGGAGTTAGAAGAGGCTCCACATATCAACATATATTGATTGAATAGTACTATCTCCCTAGGATGAGCTTATTTGAAAATTCTTGGTCTAATACTCTTAAATTCCTTAATTTTTACATGACATCAAGACTCCACACATCAAGGTGTCAAAGACCATGTTACCTTATGCATAAGTTCCAAGGTCAAAGGATTCAATGGAAATCATCAAGGGAATGAGGTATTCTACGGTATTCACATCCAGATACTTCACATTAACAAGGAAGAGGGATCCACCATATACTGATCATATCAAAGGTATCAAGGACCCCAACACCACCAATCAAGCGAGAACAAATACTTTTTCAAGAATATCATCATTATTATAAAAGATAGATTCAAGGACTTCAAGGGATTCAAAATCATCATATTCAAGGACTCCATATCATTAAAAACATATCAAATGGTTCCACTATATATATTCATAACTATAAGAGTACCAACACCCCAAAACAGGGCTACAAATACCTCACCACTAGTTTTCAACACCTTATGGGATTCATATGCATGATCACAAGGCTACTACATTCCAATGACCATATAGAGTCCAAGAGGCATAAAACCACCATATATGTGGGTTCAATACCTAAAATTTCAAGGACACTGACCACCCCATAATAATGGGTTCCAACATACCACCATAAGTGTGGGTTCCAAGACCTAAGTCTCCACATGCAAGAGGATCAATATTTAAGAATGTGGACTCAAGGACCCCACATGAACTTAACAACCTCAAGACCATCCAATGTAATAAATGGCCTTCATGATCAACACATTAAGAAATTTACACATTATCCACATCATCCATCCAACAACCAATCAATATGTCAAAACAAGTACAAGCATAACAAGCAACACAAAGACTAGTAACCAAATATCAACCACTAGTAAGGAACTTGGCAATGGACTCAAATGGGACCAAGATACAACTTATGGGCACTTGACCAAGTCAATGGGCAACGATGTATTTTTTCATTGTTCCAAGGCCTCCAAGGGCTTCAAGCTTGGGCTTTGACAAGTTCAAAAGGGCTCCTCTAACACAAACAACCACAAACTAAAGATTAATCTTCAGGGGCTCCACAAGGGGCACCAAGGACTCAACAGTTGGCGTCAATGGCTAGACACCATTGGAATCAATGAAAACTTAATCAACAATTTTAACTACTATATTTTTCATCTTAAATGTGAAATTTATTACTCTTTATTCTATTAGTTTAGATAGTTAGGTAGTATTATCATGTAATATTTAAGGAATCATAGTACAACAAATAATATTGTAATTTATTCCTTTGTTTTATTACCTAGTTTCATTCATAGCTACAAGTAAATAAAAATGAAAGGAAGAGTTATATTATTAGATATCAATCAAGAATTTCTAGGGCTGACCTCATGTTGTCCTTGTATACCAAGTAAAGGTCTTATCACTAAGTGGTTTTCTCCCAAACCCTTTTAAAAATCAAAGAAGGGTTTAACCCTACATGACATGAAATAATTATTATTATTATTCTTGTAAGAATACCCTTAAATTGTAAATTATGTGAAACTTAGAATAAAAAAGATCCAAAAAGGATTGAAACAATTTTTACCTTGTTAAAAGGAAGAAATTTAACTGTAGCAAAAACATGAGGAAACAAACATTAAAGAATTAGAATAATTATAATAATAGAAACTCATTAAAAAAACAACATGGAATGTAGAGATTGAACAAGATTATTTTACCTTGGCCACCAATTGAAATGCATAGATTGAGATTGATCTAAGATTTGTGAACTTCTCCATCTTAAAGTAATTATTAACTTACAACTAATTATATGATCAACCTCTACTTTCCTTAAAAAAAGTAATACTATAATCCCTCACATTCCTATTTCCCTAGAGAAAATACATTTATAGATAAACCCCCTAATATGGAGTTAATGATATGAATTACTAATTCTTACCACTAAAACTTAAAGCTATATAAATGAAAACCCTATAACATTTGAGTAATTGCAATAAGAATGCTCTTGAGATATATAACAGGTATATTATGTACGGTAAAAAAAATCGTGATGTGAAGTAAATGTTACCTAGAATTCATGAAAAGTTTAAACTCATGGTACCTGGTTTGACTGGGTCTGCAACAGGGCAATTTTTAATGATTCTAATATTATACTTAAGTATAGTATTTTAGGAAATTGTTTTGGATTGAAACAAAACATGTGTATAGATAGGTAGGAGAATATTAAATATGAAACATACAATTAACACTGAAATGTGTAAATTTTGCCAAATATTATGATAAAAAAAACATATTTGATGTAAATATAAGTTATATTAGACACCAAAAATGGCCAAATAACAAATTTATTTTTTGAAAAAAACCCCAAAAATAGGCAATTGGCGAAATTTGGCCCCTAAAAATTACCCTGGTCTGCAAGTTAATTTTATGTAAACCCTTTCCATTCCACCTTTGAACCAAGGATTGATTTTTGACCAAAGGAAAAATGAAAAGAATGAGTTGGGCATTTACCCTGTATTACATCCAGAATGACAAGGTAGTATTTTCATAAACCTATCTAAATAATATTTCACCATTATAATTCCCTACATAACCTTTAGAATTTACTCATCCGTACGCCCAAATGTCATACAAGCGCAACCTAATGTTTAAAAAAAATATTTGAAATGTTTTTCATGCAAGTATGTTAAAAGAACCTCGAAGGAAAATTATATAAGTTAACAAAGTAATCAAATTTGTGTGTGTGTGTGTGTGTGTGTGTGTGTTATTAATAAAGGTTAAGTAGAATTATATAAATATTAAATAATGACCCCAAATAATGGTATGGAGTATTAAGGTCAAAGTTTGATATTTGTAAGCAAAATATTAACCCTTGAATGCCATTTTGATTTGGATTAGGAAGCCTATAACTTCTTGGCAAGTTCATATCATGTAAGGTCCCGTCAAACCTCAAGACTCCAAAACTAGGTCCATTAACAAGAATTACTACAAATTAGGTGCACTTTTTTTATAATTAAATAAACACCATTTTATATTTTAAACATAAGCATATATATTTAAGGCACAAGTAGAAAACCTTATTCATGAGTTAAAAAATAAACCTTCATGCATAGCATAAGAGTAAGTGAGAATATTAGATATTATATTTAAATATAAAAGGTAATCATGTCCATTGTCGGAGAAAATGCAACTCCATTGAAACTTTTTTCATCAATCTCCTTTTCCTATTTGATATGAATTTACACAAACTAGCTTTCAATGCATAATAGTTTCGTGTGTTGTTTAAGCATCCTTGAAATTGAGACAATTTACTTTCACATCACATTCACCCATTGCACACTAATTCTCAATCAAGCAAGTACTTGATGAACCAATTCACACATAAGGCTTTAAATTCTTAACAAAATTAATGCTTGACATGAATAAATAATAGTGTTGGAAATTAAATCAATACATAAGAGATTTCAGCTTAATTATATAGGACTTAAGGATACAAGATAAAGAAAACCATGCCTAGAAATTACATTGCAAATCATAGTACTTTGAAGTATGACAAAGCATATTCATGAAATAGTAAATCCAATATATGTGGGTAGAAATTACATTGAGGTAAAATAAAATCAATTTTGATTGCACCAAATTTATTGGTGCATCCAAGTTTTCCCTATCATGGTAAAAATATTTTTTCAAATGCTTCACACAACCTCAATACAACAAAAAGCTTGTGGTAGAAACATTTTTACAAACAATTTGCATGCAATCCAAAGAAAAAAACTAAATTATGGTAGAATTTTTATATTAAACACTTTGTATGCAATATCAAACAAATTAATAAATTATTGTGGAAGTATTATATCAAACACTTTGAATTCAGCCTAAAAAAAAAAATATTGCATCCATGTGTTTTGCAAGAGAATTTACAAAACCATTGATACCCATGTCGAGAACCATTCCAATACCCAAGATAACAACAATTTACTAATTAAACTACATTTCCCAACCATTGGAAGCCATCTTATCTTTTTAAAATTGAGTTTCCCATAAGATTTTAACACATGAAATAAACAACAATGGACAACAATACCACTTTTATTAAATATTTCCATATGGAAATTCCCACTACTGACTAAAAATATATGTGTGAAATTTCCTAGATCTAAATACCAAGCTCAACAAACTACTTTTCTCAAAACAAAATAGTGGTTCTAGTTTCATATGGAATATAAACCCCCTAATTCAAAGTTGGTTTGAAACACAAGATTTCCAAAAACCCAAATTACTAAAACACTGAAATATATCAACACGTAAAACTTATTTGTGAATTGTTGCAATGATATACAACCATACATACTAAATGAAACAAAAACTAATACTAGACAAAATAACAATGCTACATTCATAAATTAACCCCAAATGAGAGATATGACATGCTACAGGTAGAGTTTTCATTAAGAGTAGAAATTTAAATCTCCATCAAAAAAATTCTAACTTTGTTTTGTAAGTTATAAGAACATTATATTAACTTGAATGGAGATTATAGAGTTTCAAATACATCCACAGCACATAAAGTGATGATCCTTATTCCCCAAAAATTCCTCACATATATTCTTAGAAGCATTCCCCCCAAAACCAGAGATCCCATCCATTTAATACTACGAGTTACAGAAAACCTTTACTAATAGGAAAAAAATTAGAATGAAAAATTGCTACTTGTCCACAACATAAAAAAAAAAATATGAAACTCTTAAGTAGCATAAAAGATAAAAGGACACCAATGCGATGTGTCCTTGGAAAACCCGAACTTGATATGCCATCACTCTTCTTGAATAACTCACTAAATGCACTGGAACTCAAATCCCCAGTATAGACAAGATGGCATATACCTCCAAGTTTAGCTGATTAGTTTCTGCGTAGCGCTCCTTTCAACATTGAACATGCACTTTTTCTCCTTCCTCTTTTTGTAGTCACTCCCACAACACATTAGTCATCATGTTCTTCATAAACTACAAGAGTGCAACCATTTGTTTGTATAAAATAAGACGCACATCATTGCTATATGGGTACATGACTCATTTTTCCACTACCTTGTTCTTTTATCTCAGTATCTCATCATTGAGCTTCTACCAAATATTTTCCTCAACCTTCTCTAGTTTTCCTTGAATTTCCAAAAGGATCCCTAGCTTGAAATACTTAGCTTCCTATGCCACCTATTTCTTAGAATAAGTTATATTCCATATGAATCCCAAGGGATTTCCTCAATGAGCTCTTTGCTCCTTTCTACCACTACTCCCATCCATCTTTTTTCCCATCTCTATCCCCAAGATTGTACACTGTAAAATTCCTTTTATTTTCCACCAACCCAACTACATGCACAAAGAGGATTTCCCACGACAATGCATATGGCCACCTTGGTGATGGTTATATAGAAGCTTACCATTTTCATCCATGTTTATTGAAGTGCTATTGCTGCGCTCATCCATCTTGGTTGTTGTCTTTGTTGAAAACTTCTCCCAGTTCTTTAAGAATCCTCCATCCTCTGAACTAGTTTCTTTTCCTATGGATGGGACTGCCTAAATAACCCCTTCCTAACTCCCATTAATTATTCCTAAAGGTTTATGTCCTTTCCTCCAAACACTACATATTTTACCATAGTCATTTCCTCGACCATGTGGCCCCAAAATGGGATGACTACTTATGATGCATGTCAGGTTCATATTAATGGGATGTATCTTGTCACACTTGGGCTTTGTACCTTCCCATGAGAGTCTCTTCAACAATCTCCTCCCATAAGTTTCTTATAATTGTCATGCCTCACAATATACCTTCATTAGCCAATTTGTTGGTCACTTTGTTTCCCTCTCTTCAAATGTGGCTAAATGTAATGGCTCTAATGTTCTAAAGTATCCTAGCTAAGCGCTCCATCCTATACTCCAAGATCTAGTTTATCGATTGTTAGGATTATTAATCCTCCCTTCACCATACTTTCTATTTAGATTAGTTATCCTAACTTAGGAACCTTAATTAATTATTTTGGTCCACTAGTACCATTGGGCCCACTTTGCCTAATGGGGCCACATGTACCAGTTAATAGAGTGTGGGGAACACTCCTAGAGGTTAAATTCCACTTATTGCATGTGCATGCATCAGTTTGGGCACCTCCTAGACCAATCCCTACATTTTAGGAGCCATTGGGAGTCCCAGCACCAACCTCCATCAGTTAGGTGGAGTTGGAACTACTTAGTATTAGCTAGCTTCTAGTTACATTCATTTAAATCAGAATCAATTATCTAGCACTAGTTATGCATGGCTAATGCATGGTTGCATGTGGAGTAGGCACCTTTTCCCGCCTACCACACTTAGTTGCATTGAGTTAACTAGTTATTAATAATTGTATTAGTTGGTTGGACATCTGGGAGTTGATCTATTGAACTTTGATATTGAATGCAACACCATGAGTTAGGTAGTCAGTTAGGTATAGTCAGATCCAGTTGGTAGATTTGAATTTCTCCCTAATTCATTCAAATTATTCCATTATATAAACTATTGTAACACCGGATTTAATTAATGACAATGCTACTGTAATTATCTGAGCTACACTCATATTTTTCCTATGTGGTTTGTTTTGTTTAGTTTGTATCTTCATTATCCTTTTATTGCAATCATAATTTAGAACTAATTGCTTGAAGATATAAATTGCACAGTAATTCTAATAGGTATCATAGCCTTCTCACACAGGTTTCATGTTTTTTTCTCTCCATTGAACATCATAAGCAGTTGGGTTTCCATAGAAGTCCCCTATGATGATTTTCTTCCTCTAAATTTATTCAGAGTGGTGAAGAGGGCATGATAGACCCTGAAAAATTGTTCATGTCAAGAGGAAAAGCATGATTCTAATAGTTCAAATGTTTTAGTGTGCTTTGTAGTGAAAATATACAAGTGCTACGTAGCTTGTATGAAGTTTTGTGATATTTCAGTAGGAGAATTATGGATTCTCAATCTCCTACACCACAGATCCTTACAACTTCGAATTATATTGATTGGAGGATTGATATGCAGTTGGGATTGCGCAAGCATGGATACCTTAGGATAATACTTGGAAGGGAGTCTGAGCCCCATCAGCCAGTTGAAAAGAACAAGTTTTTGAAACATTGTGATGAAGCTTTCATTTCTCTATGCACTCATATATCTAGAGATCTCCTCTTCCACCTTGAAGGTTTGAGGACACAAAAATAATCCTGGGATAAGCTTGAGAACTTGTTTGGTAAACAATATGAGCTTCGGGGATACCTCCTGGAGAATGAGCTGGTAGCCTTACATCCCAGGAGCTTCAATACTACTAATCAATTCTTTACTAAATTCAAGTCTCTTGCACTTCAATGGAGATAGTGTGGAGTATAAAGGAAGGATGAGCAAAATGTGTTCTCTATTCTCATCAAAATTGGCCCTAAGTATTCTATATTTGTTTCTATATTTCATTCCAAGTAGGGAAGCTTCCCTGATTGGAAAATTCCTTCACTAGATTCCTTTTTCGAGTCCTTAATCAAGGAGCAAGAGAAGTTGATTTGAATGGGAGTCATCAATGCCTCAAAAGATCAGGCTCTCCTAGTTACTCACTCTATAAAAGCGCAAGACAAAGGGAAATCAAAGAAGAAGGAGCCTAAAGTAGCTAATTCAAAGCCTAAACATAATCAACAAACTTCCAAAAGAGCCTCCTGCTCTAAGAAAAATAAATTGTGTCCCTATTCTGTAAAGGGTTACCATACTGAAGATTATTGTATGAAGAAGTAAGCAGTTCAGTTGACTGCTCTCCTCAAACATAACAACATTTCTCTCCCACAAGGATCAAAGAAGTGTGATAATGCACATGAAAGATGCCATGCTTTGAAATCTGGTCTACCTCAGTCAACAACCTATTTGATAGATTCTGGAGCATCCAACCACATGGTTGCCTCCAAGGATGTCCTCTCCACTCTCAATATCAAAGAAGGGAAAACTATTCAGATGGGAGATGATTCCTAAATTCCAGCAGTAGGAAGAGGCACCTTCAAAGTCCAACATGATGTGTTCATAGATGTCCTATATGTTCCTTCTCTTGTCACTAATATGTTGTCTGTATATCAGATGACTCACACGGGCTCACCAAAGAAAGTGTTGTTTGGACCAGACTCAGTAGAGATCACAAAAATATCACTGGGGAGATTGTAGAAAAATAGTTTACTGATCATGCCTCCAAGGAATATATGTTCTATCACTTCATTCCATTCTCAGTTCCAACATCACCAATTCTTCCATTTGAATCTGATGAAGGAATAAAGATTCCTTCACTTCCTATTGCATATTCAGTTTCAATTCCTGACATTTCTGATTCAGATTTAGAAGAGGAGGCATCCCGTCATGATCCAGACATTAAGCTTACACCTCAAAGGGATCTATATTTAGATCCAACATCTACCTCATTTTAGTAGCCTAAATGGGCTCAGCAACTCATAGAAGCATCCAGATATGGTGATGGGGATCCATATGACAAGAGAAGAATGAGGTCCCACTATCAGAAGGAGAGTGTTACAATGTCCCACACGGATCCTCTTCTTCCTAAGAGGTGTTTCATGATGCTTGCATCAGATCCTCAATCCTTCAAGGAATCTTTCCATGATCCTAGATGGTAGGAATCCATAGTTGAGGAGTTTGATTCACTACATGACAATAATACCTAGGAACTTGTTTCCTTAGGCCCATGAAGGAAGCTAGTTCAGTGAAAATGAATCTAAAAGACCAAGATAGTTGTTGATGGAACCACAACCAAGTACAAGGCTTAGTTGGTGTAAAAAGGATACTCTCAGGCTCAAGGCTTGGACTACAATGAGACATTCACTCCAACATTGACTAGAATGGACTCCATCGGGCTGGTCTTGGCTACTGCTACTTCCAAAAGATGGGAAGTACATCACATGGATGTGAAGAGTTCCTCCCTCCATGGTAGTTTGGAGGAAGAGTGTTATAGTTGATTTTACAACACATGGTTGATCACATATTTAAGGCCTTCCCTATCCCTCTGCAGACTCCTTAGAACCCATGGAATTTTATTATCTTTTGATGTTCCAAGATCGTCCCTAAAACACCCATTTTTATTGTTGTATGCGAATTTTAAACCCATACTCCCATGTACACTTGAATTTTGACCTCAAACCCACGTACATTGGGATGTGTGCATAAGTTCAATTTTTTTTGGAATTTTCCTCATATGAGTCAAAAGATCCCGAATCTTGGCCTTCCATATTCCTTGAGATCACTCAGATTTGACCCTCCATTACCCTCTTGGAGTGATATATAAGTAACCCCTTCGATACATTGAAGCTGAGGAATTGAAGAGAAAGTAAACTATAGTCCATTGTTTCCATAGTTTACATATACTTGAGTTTGCATCCCTTTGTCCCTTTGGAGAACTTTGTATTCTTCCCAAGCTTGCCTTTTCTTGTGAGCTTGCTATTGAGAGATGGAGGATTGAGGTGGTGGAGGCCCAGGTGGAGGACTCAGTTTCTCCAATTTGTAGACGTGTCGACAAAGGTTTTCCAATTGTAATCTCTGATTTTATTAATAGAAATATCTTTTTCTTTCCAATTATGTGCAATTGAATATGAATATTGAATCCATGGATATGTTTAATTGTTTATGCATTATTGAATATAAATGATAGAGTAGGTCTAACACAATATTGTAGATCATGCTTGTCTTGTTTGCTATTGTTGAGAGTGAATTACTAATACAAGCGTGAATCGAAAAGATCAATGGGGACCTACTTCAATCGTTTGGAATAAGGTACGATTCGGTATACCTTACTGTTAGATGTTTGGTTTCTCTTCCATATTAGGAAATATTGATTTATAGTGTCAAAGTTGTCTCTTGTGGTACACCCCAAGCCATAGTAATTTTCTCTCTGTAACAGAATTGGAGACCATACAGGGGATGTTCCTTGTTTTTCTTTGGGGTTTGGGGGTACAATGTGCTCGATATTCTTGACTTTCTCTTTGTTTTTCCATGTTTCTGGGTTGTATTTAGTAGTATGTTCATCCATTGAAACTCCCCTATATTGGTTTCACCCTTGGCCTACTTTTTACCACTTTCTTCTCTGTATACACAGGTTTCTGGATAAAAGTTGTGTACATACATAGGGTTTTGGGAAAAAATCACATATACATGCATGGTTTTGGCCAAAATCCATCTATACATGCAGGTTTTCGGCCAAAAGTAATGTACATACATATTTGTTCTTTAAACAATCATGTATATCCTCCCTTTTGTTTTAGTTTGATGTTGTGGGAAGCTGGTGGGTAGGTTGTGAGTGTGGTTGGGTCTTCATGGGTTCTGATGTTGTCTATTTACTACTTCTTTCATGAACAGAGACCGCTTTTTCATTGATTTTTCTTTGAAAATATTTCTAGTCATTTATCTTTTTTGTTTTTCCATTAGTGCATTACTCTTTTTGTCTTAGCGTCTTGTTGACATTGTGTTTTATACTTACTGCAGAGACTAAGAATTTTAATGAGTTTTATTTCATTTTTTATTCTTTTATATTGAAAAATACAAAATAGTTGCACTCTTAGTTGCATCTTAGATATGGATTTGAGGAGGTACTTGCATTTGATTGCTTGGATGAGGGTTTTGTTTAGGCTTTCATATAGGAAGGATTGCATTGACATTAAAGGAAACTTATGCATCTCATGTAGTGGCATACCCTATTTTTTATTATACAAAATTGCACTTAGAATTGTTTGTTAGGTGTGCACTTTTATTTCACTAATGATTCTCCATATCACTAGTTGCGCGGCCATTTCCTTTTGAGTAATTACATCCATTAAAATAAATGCTTAATTAATATGAATTACACATTTTTCTTTGTTGGGGTTCACCAACAAGATTAGGATTTAGAGTCTTGGAATAGTTCATTGTGATTCAATTCTCCAAGACTACTAAACAAAAACAATTAGGTGTTTTTCCAGGTGAGATAGTAAAATCCTTGGTATAATTAGTGTTTCTAAGGACACTCCTCTTACATAAGAGTTAAGCATGAAGAAACATGCATGATCATGATTGGGATAGCCTTTGGTCACTTTTGTGAGTGCCAGAGATATTTCCAAGATCATATTCTTATTTGGGGTCTCTTTTGGGAGTTTTGAGCTTTGCTATATTTCCCATACGGTTGATCCTGCCTACAACTGTCCACTTGAGGATTGTTTATATTGGGGTGACCTTAGTTGCCTTACCTAGGTATCAAAAAGGGTACTTGCAGCAGTTATTCTATGGGTTTCTTGGCCAGGTAGGGGTCAGATAGCACAGTCACTATATGTGTTGAATCTCGGGGCCACTATAATTGGTTATGTACCTCCACTTGCAGTGTATGGTAGTTCTGAGCCTCTCTAAGGTGATACATACATGTTACATTCAGGAGTTCACATATCCTCCCCTTGATTTTCTTGTATTTTGGCTATATATTTTCTTAGGAGTGTGTTCTTTATGTGCTAGTTGGTGTTTGGGATTGCGGTTAATTGAGTACGATTATGCTCTCTTGAGTTCAGATCCTTTTATTTTTGGCATTAATGGTATCCTATCACCCATCCTTGATCCTAGTATGGAACCTGGTGTCAGACTTGGGGGCATCACAACTCCTTACCGTTCTCATGGATTCAAAAATGGTCATATTCCATCCTCTATTCCATTTGTGGAGGATTTTTATTCTATTCTCTTGGTATTTACACTAGTTTTCACCCTCACAAGGGTGGTAGTGGATATGTGAACATTGAGTCTACACCTTACTTTCCTTCTTATGTCCCATCGTCCACTAAAATGTTTCCTTTAAATGCAGTTTTCATGATCAATCCTCCCTATATCCTATAGTTTTCACTTTTTACTGACTATTTGCAGTTGTTTTGGACTAATATTGTTGCAATGTAGGGTCCATCTTTTTGCACACTCTCTCTGAGGTCTTTGACCCATTCATTCCTATAACAAGTATCATGTCTAAATTGGCATATAGTTTAGGATTTCACATCCTCCTTAATTTTGCATGACCTTATGACCATTTCATCTTAACCTTAGGTATGAACCCATTCCATGATGTCACAGAACCTTCATGCTTCTATCAGAAGTGGCCTTATGTGAATGTTAGAGATTTCCTATACATGGGTACCCTAGTTAGATCCTCTTTTGCATTGGGTGCCCATGCTGACATTTCTCCTTTAGGTTGTGGGAGTCCCTTTTTAGTTCCACCATGTCTTTGAGCAAGAGCTTCATACTCCTCTTGAAATTTATGCTAGCCATTCACCAGGAGTCCCTTGTATATATCAAGTTGTAATTTCATTTTCATGAGTTTTTCTTTCCCTCTTGAGATTTATGATAGCTCCATCTCTATGAGTTATCAGCCATATAGCCCAAGATTATATCATGTCTATCCAAGAAGAGCCTTTTTTGACATATATTTTGCAACTTGATCATCCCTTTTACTAGGAGGACACCTTCCCCAAAGTGTCATTATCCTTCACATATATCCTTTCATTGAGCATAGGCATGTTCCACTTCTTGGAACTAGTTTTCTTGTCCCCTGAAACTCGTCTCCTCCTAGATTTGTACTATAAAGCACTTTTATTCTTTTTCAAGCTTTTCAAAATATTTGACAAAGTCCAAAAGAAAAATAAAAAACAAAAAATCCAGAGAGTAAAATATGTTATCTTTGGTAGCAATTGAGTCATGTCGCCTTCGAATAGAGCATTGTATATCACATCCTTTGGTTGGCTTATTAGTTTGAATTTAGGAGCTATACTCGTTACTCTGAGTTTATCTCCACCAACTGGTTAAGCTTCCAGTCCCTATGGAGCCTCTGCTAATGCCTCCTATGTCACAGAGATGTCCCAATTTTCATATCGAGTCCATGTTGCTTACCTTCAGTCACCATTCACCTTTATGCTCTTATTCGAAAAAAGTTGAAGCCTTATTCGGCCATTCCTCAGTTATCTTGACTTTGCATGTTGGGAATTCATGGTACTGGGAATGGTTCGTACATATCTTATTATTCCACATTATACAAAATTTCCAAGTACCTCGTGTTGGTTGATGGGGGATTCCTTAATGCTCTCCTTCGAGCGGATTCCATTACATCGACATTAGATCATTTATTCTGGAATAGGAATCTAGAGTCCTTTGAGTGCCTTGAGACGTATAGTCATCAATGGTAGGTTCTCTCGCCATTGATAGTTTTGGGAATACATCAATGTCCCCTGATTGATGGATTCTTCCAAGTGTTTGACCTCAACACATCTATTCACACTTGTTAGATTGCACTTTGTACCTTGAATCCCATTTTCATTATCGGTGGGTGATCTCGCATCTATTAACAGTATACATTAATGACCAGTAATTAGATGATGGACTACTATGTTTGACCTTGACACATATATTTGCATAGTAGTACATGTACTCATAGCGGTTCATGTAGAAGACCTTCCAGCTTGGTGGCATTCCATATATGCTACTGCCTTGATCGTGCCATTGTTCATGAGATTTCAGCTCTTGTGATTTGATTACAGTGTATATCAGATATATTCATCCACTATGGATATCTTGATCCATTGTATATCTTCATCTATTATTGATATCTTGATCTATTGTATATCTTCATCCACTTTGGAGATTCTGATTAATTGTAAATTGTATGTGGAGATGACCACACATGTAACATTTTATATATCATGCCTATCCATGGCCATTGTACTCTTATGTATCCAGGTTTGCTATATGTATTTGCAGTCATATGCAGAGATTGATTATTGTATTGTACTAATGAGTGGCTGGTTCTTCCACCCAGGTCTTCATTACTCCACTTATGGAATGGATTTTATAATGTATTTTGGCCATCATGTTACCCTTATGACCTCACACATTAGGGGGAATATGTTATAGCTGATTTTACCACACATGGTTGATCACATATTTATGGTCTTCCCTGTCCCTCTCCAGACTCTTTAGACTCCATGGACTTATGTTATACTTTGATGTTCCCAGATCATCCCTTAAAAACCCATGTTTATTGTTGTGTGCGACTTTTAAACCTATACTCACATGTAAATGCAACTTTTGACCTCAAACCCATGTACATCGGGATGTGTGCATAAGTCCAAACATTTTTTGAATTTTCCTCATATGAGTCTAGAGATCCTGACTCTTGGCCTTCCATATTCCTTGAAATCACTCGGATTCGACCCTCCATTACCCTCATGGAGTGCTATATAAGGAACCCCTTGGATACATTGAAGGATAGGAATTGAAGATCAAGTAAACGATAGTCCATTGTTTCCACTGTTTGCATATACTTGAGTCTGCATCCCTTTGTCCCTTTGGAGCACTTTGTGTTCTTCCCATGCTTTCCTTTTCTTGTGAGCTTGCTATCAAGAGATGGAGGATTGAGGTGGTGGAGACCCAGGTGGAGGACTTGGTTTCTCCGGTTCGTAGAAATTCCAACAGAGGTTGTCACTATTGTAATCTCTAATTTTATTAATAGAAATATATTTTCCTATCCAATTATGTGCAATTGAGTATGAATATTGAATCCATGGATATGTTTAATTGTTTATGCATTATTGAATATATATTCTAGAGTAGGTCTAACACACTATTATAGAGCATGATTGTTTTGTTTTTTGTTGTTGAGAGTGAATTGCTAATACAAGCATGAATTGGAAATCTCAATGGGGATCTACTTCAACCATCCAGAACAAGGTACGATTCAGTATCCCTTAGTGTTAGAGGTTTGTTTTCTCTTGCATATTGGGAAAGATTGATTTCTAGTGTCAAAGTTGTATAATGTGGTACACCCCAATCCATAGGAAGTTTCTCTCTGTAACAAATAGATATATATGAAACAACCTAAGGGGTTTATTGATGATCCTTCCTTAGTGTGCAGACTAAGGAAATATCTGTATGGACTCAAACAATCCCCAAGGGAATGGTACTCCAAGATGGATGCCTTCATCATCTCTTAGATGTTTGAAATGTGCAAATCAGATTGCAATGTCTAAATGAAGAAGAAATAGGCGTTCTTTCTTCTAGTTGTATTATATGTGGATGACTTGCTCATTACTAGTACCTTTTCTGCCAGATTGAGCAAGATCAAGTCTCCTCTTAACAAAGAATTCACTATGACTGACTTATAACTATTAAGACAGTTCATTGGTCTCAAAGTAAGTCAAAAGACTTCAGGAATCATGATCTCATAGTCTAGGTATTCATCAGACATGCTTAAGATATTCCACATGGAGGATTGCAAGGCAGACCCCTTCCCCTTTCTATCAGGCATCAGGTTTGAAGAAGGTGGTTCCAAACCCTTGGTATATAGCACTCTCTATAGACATCTCATTGGGATCCTTTTGTATCTCACACATTCGAGACCAGACATATCCTATGCTATGAGTGTTGCTTCCAGATACATGCAGGAGCCACATGAGCTACACTGCAAGGTACAAAATAGGATATTGCACTATGTGCAGGGTACTATAGATTATGGGATCCACTATGTAGTTTGAGCACAACTGTATCTCACAAGATTTATAGACTCATACGAGGAAGGAGATGGAAATTATAGGAAATACACCTTGGGTTTTGTATTCATGATTGGATCTGGGCCAATTTGTTGGTCCAACAAGAAACAAGCAGCACTTGCACTCTCTTCAGCAGAAGCAAAGTATCGAGGAGCTATGAATGCAACTATTTAGGAAGTTTGGATACATGGAATCTTGACAGAGTTTGAGATTTAGACTTCATATACAGTGGATATTTATTGTGAAAACCAGAGTACAATCAAAATTTCCAATGATCCTATTCAAAAGGAGAGGACAAAGTACATAGAGGTTCACATGCACTACATTCGGGAGCTGATGCATGACAGAACCATCACACTGCACTATTGTCCTACAAAGGATCAGACTATAGATATTTTTTCCAAGTGTTTTACCAAAAATAGATTTTCCTTTCTCAGGTCTATTTTGGGCATTAAGGCTTGATTCTCAATTCCTATTTTGAGGGGGGTTTTGCCAAGAGGTTTTCCCTACATCAGTTTTATTATGCATCATTCCTGTCACTTTTAGATTGTATTTGGGTGACCTATGGTATTGTTACCAGGGCCCACAATTGTCTAAGTTAGGATTCAGGGGGGGGGGGGGGGGG
>LPNX010670473.1:87462-110411 GCA_001517045.1 Pseudotsuga menziesii
GTACCATTGGGTCCACTTGGCCTAATGGGGCCATGTGTACCAGTTACTAGAGTGTGGAGAACACTGCTACAGGTTAACTTCCACTTACCACATGTGCATGCATCAGTTTGGGTGCCTCCTAGACAAATCCCTACATTTTAGGAGCCACTAGGAGTCGGGACACCAATCTCCATCAGTTAAGTGGAGTTGGAACTAGTTAGTAATAGTTAGATTCCATTTAATTTCATTTAGATCACAATTAGTTATCTAGCGCTAGTTATTCATGGCTAATGCATGGATGCATGTGGAGTAGGTGCCTTTTCCCACCTACCACACTCAGTTACATTGAGTTAACTAGTTATTACTGATTGTATGAGTTGGTTGGACATTTGGGAGTTGATCTATTAAACTCTGATATTGATTGAGACACCATGAGTTTGGTAGTTAGTTAGGTACAGTCAGATCTAGTTTCTAGATTCTAATTTCTCCATAATGCATTTGAATTCTTCCATTATGTAAACTATTGTAACACCGGATTTAATTAATGACAATGATACTATAATTATCTGAGCTAAACTCATTTGTTTCCTGTGCGGTTTGTTTTGTTCAGTTTGTATCTTCATTTTCCTTTTACTGCAATCAAAATTCAGAACTAATTGCTTTAATATGTAAATGGCATAGCAATTCTAATACCATAGAGTAGGGGGTACCATTTTGAATATGCTTCTAACACTATTTTTGAGTCATCTTATACTATCAATGGGAGCCAATTATTTCTCTAAGACATGATCAACCCATGATTCATCCCCTCCATATCTACATAATTATTTGTTTCATGGTCAATACCTTCATAGAACAAGGATGTAAGCCTCCCTCCATGGTCACTCATCAGGCCCACAAAACCCATGGCCCCAGGATTTCCCTTTAAGGCCCCTTCAAATTTCATCTTGAAGATTCCCAGCGGGGGGTGGGGGGGGGGGGCACCCATTGACTAGGACTTGGATCCACTAGGTAGTGGTATCTTGATGGAATGAAGCATTGCAACTAACGCATATTCCCATAGGATCGAAGAGGGAGCGCTTCATCCCCCTGGGACTACCAATATTTCTCCTCACATGAGCCGAAGTGTATAGTCTCCAATACCTCCATTTTTCCAACCATCCAGACCCTATTGGTTGATGTATAATT
Organism: Pseudotsuga menziesii; assembly: GCA_001517045.1. Lineage (NCBI taxonomy): Eukaryota > Viridiplantae > Streptophyta > Pinopsida > Pinales > Pinaceae > Pseudotsuga > Pseudotsuga menziesii. The sequence continues at coordinate 88,630 of LPNX010670473.1, forward strand.
CCCTTTGAAAATCCATTTATTTATTTATTTACATATCTTCCACACCACAAATACTTGGAATATGTTTTATAATTGATTAACTATGGGGTTTTTGAAATTTTTTAACTATGGAGTTTTAGGAAAATTTCTAAGTAAAGTTTCAACCAATTTTCTAAGACTTCATAAGGTTTAATAGTTTAGTGAAATATTTTCCAACATTTTACAAGATTTTATAATTTTGTGAAAGATTCTCTATGATTTTACAATATTTTATAATTATATTACAAATTCTCCAAAAATTTAAATATTTTATAATTCCATAAAAGATTCGCCAAAAAATTATATATACATATTATATTATTGATGAAATAGCCTCCACACTTACCCATGTATCATGGGGATTCACCCATTTACTATACATATAAATTTAGGGGGGTTCTTAAAATTTTACTTGCTCAAAATTAGATCAACGGCTTGGATTGATTATGGAGAAGGAGATTGTGGAAGAATGGTAAAGAAGAATGTCCAACATGAAACTCATAAATGGAAGTTGAAGACCATGTTTTGTGAGAAAAACATGTACATATGAGACTACGATGAAGATAGCTCGCAGAGAGCTAAAAGAGGAAGAAAAAAAGCCCACATGAGTGATAAAAAGAAAATCCTGAAGGTATGAATACAAAGTATTCCTACCGATGGAGGAGAGGAAGTCCACAGGAATTGGTTTGACAAATCCTACGATCAGATAGGAAGGGAGCTCAAAGATTAGAAGTGATCAAGATGTTTTTAATTAATTATTTAATTAAAAATTGTTAGTCACAAATTTTTGAAAAGGCGTGACAATTAGATTTGAAAGGGCATGATTGTGAAAGGGTATGTTTCCTAAATAAAGAGATGCATCTGTAGGAAACATGAAGATACTTATATACAGAAGTATGAGTGAGAAAAGGGTTTGTGTGATCAATATCTATGTATCCATAGCATAAGCTAGAGACCAGTGGGTGTGACACAGAATGGAGGGAAAAAGAAATGTAGCATATTACAGAAAACATATTAGGGTGGCACGGTGGAGCTAGGGTAGGACACAAAACTGTAGAGAGTTGTTTCATCCTTCCAGCATAAGTTGGTAAATAGGGTGTAGGAGCATTGTGTCAGTTGTAGCTAAAAAAATAGGGTGTCGTAGCATTCTTTTAGTCATAGCTGATAAACCAGGGGGTCGTAACCTTTTTCTAAGTTGTATTGGTAAACAGGGTGTAATACCATCCTTGTTTGTAGCAGCAGGAAAACTATTTGTAAATAACAATTTTGTAGTAATAGGATATATTGGTGGTTTACCCTATTGGGATTCCACGTTAAAATTATGTTATGTTTATTCTTTTTGTTATGTGTTTCTAATGATAGATTTGAAAGTGGTTAAATTAGTAAAAAGTTAACAATACTGATTCACACCCCCCCCCCTTTCTCAGTATTGACCAATAAACTAAAAAAGGATTTTTGCATAAGGGATGAGAATTCTAAATTCATAGAATGGGATCAAAGGGACTGGTGGGAGCAGTTAGGGTCGTGAGAGGATGTGTTGGTCATGCTAGATTCCCTTTCGGACATACACATTCAATCCCAAGTAGGTGAGGGACATGATGATATGGGGTGTGAAACCTAAGGAATCCTTTTAAATTAATAAGTTCTGTGATATTATGGAAGCATTTTATCAGGATTTTCTTTAGTAATTTTGGAGAAACACATGGGAAGATAAATTGTAGCAAAAAATTTCAACATTTGTGTGGCTTATGCTTAAATGAAGAATTATTATTGGTGAGAATATAATGAAAAGAGGGTTTAATGGCCCTTACCAATGCTACATTTTCTATAATATTGAGGAAACATTGGACCAACTACTGGATTCCTATTCCTTTTCACCCCAACTGTGGGATAGACGAGCTATTTCTTTCCATCGCTCCAACAAAATCATAGGAATATAGGATATTAGGTTACACAACTAGTAGAAGGATCCATTTCAAATCCCCATAGTTCATCGATTATAAAAAATATTCCAAGTATTTGTGGTGTGGAAGATATGGAAATAAATAAATAAACAGAGTTTCAAAGGGAATTATACCTCAACCAATAGGGTCTGGCTGGTTGGCCAAATGGAGGTATTTGAGACTATACACTTAAGCTCATGTGAGGAGAAATATTGGCAGGCCCAGGGGGCTGAAGCACTCGCTCTTCGATCCTATGGGAATATGCATCAATTTCAATTCTTCATCCCATCAAAATAACACTACCTGGTGGATCCAAGTCCTAATCACTAGGCCCCCCCCCATTCAGAATATTCAAGATGAAATTTTAAGGGGCCTCGAAGGGAAACCCTGGGGCCATGGGTTTTGCAGGCCTCATAAGTGACCATGGAGGGAGGTTTACATCCTTTTTATATGGAGGTATTGGCCATGAAAAAAAAAAAATGGAGAGATGGAGGGGATGAATGATGGGTTGATGATGTATTAGAGAAATAATTGGATCCCATTGATAGTATAAGATGACTCAAAAATAGTATCAGAAGCATATTCAAAATGGTACGCCCTACTTTATGTTGTTGATAAACTAGATCTTGGATTATAGGATGGAGCGCTTAGCTAGAATACTTCAAAACATTAGAGAAATCACATTTATCCATATTCGAAGAGAGGGAAACACAGTGACCAACACATTGGCTAACAAAGGTATATTGTGATGTAGGACAATTATAAGAAACTTGTGGGAGGAGATGGTTGACGGGACTCTCACAGAAAGGTGCAAATCCCAAGTGTGACAAGATACATCTCGTTAAGATGAACCTGACATGCATGATAAGTAGTCATCCCATTTTGGGTCGATGTGGTCGATGAAATGACTATGGTAAAATATGTAGAGTTTGGAGGAAAGGAAATAATCCTTTAAGAATAATGAATGGAATTTACGAAGGGGTTATTTAGGTAGTCCCATCTGTAGGAAAAGAAAGAAGTTCAGAGGATGGAGGATTCTTAAATATCTGGGAGAATTTTTCAACAAAGAAAACAACCAAGATGGATGAGCTCAGCAATAGTACTTCCATAAACATGGATGAAAATAGTAAGCTTCTATATAACCATCACCAAGGTGGCCATATGTATTGTCATGGAAGCTCATCTCTATGCATGCAGTTGGGTTGGTGGGAAATAAAAGGAATTTTACAGTGTACGATATTGGCGATGGAGATGGGAAAAAAGATGGATGGGAGTAGTGGTGGAAAGAAGCAGAGAGCTCAATGAGGAAATCCCTTGGGATTCAGATGGAATATAACTTATTCCAAGAAATAGGTGGCACAGGAAGCCAAGTATTTCAAGTTGGGGCTCCTTTTGGAAATTCAAGGAAAACTAGAGGAGGTTGAGGAAAATATTTGGTAGAAGCTCAATGATGAGATACTGAGATAAAAGAACAAGAAAGTAGAGGAATGATTCATGGACCCAGACAACAATGACATGCATCTTATTTTATAGAAATGAATAGTTTCAATCTTATAGTTTATGAAGAACATGATGGCTCATGTGATTTGGGAGCGACTACAAAAAGAGGAAGGTGGCAAAGTGCATGTTCAATGTTGGAAGGATCACTATGCAAAAACAAATCATCTAAACATGGAGGTCTATGCCATCCTGTCTACATTGGGGATTTGAGTTCTAGTGCCTTTAGTGAGTTAGTCGAGAAGAGCGATGATAGATCAAGTTGGGGTTTTCGAGGGACACATTTCGTGTCCTCGTGACTTCTGATAATCGGGTTGGTGTCCTTTTATATTTTATGTTCCTTAATAGTTTCATATTTTTGTTTATGTTATGTACAAGTAGCAATTTTTGGTCTAAATTTTTTCCTATTAGTAAAGCTTTGTGTGTAACTCGTAGTATTAAATGGATGGATCTCTTATTTTTGGGGGAATGCTTCTAAGGATATATGTGAGGAATTTTGGGGGACTAAGGATCATCATATTTATGTGTTGAGGATGTATTTGAAGCTCTATAATCTACATTCAATTTAATATAATGTTCTTATTACTTACAAAACAAAGTTAGAAATTTGTTGATGGAGATTTAAATTTCTACTCTTAATTAAAACTCTACCTATAACATGTCATATCTCTCATTTTGGGTTAATTTATGAATCTAGCATTGTTATTTTGTCTAGTATTATTTTTTGTGTCATTTAATATGTATAGTTGTATCTCATTGCAACTATCCACAAATAAGTTTTATGTGTTTATATATTTCATTATTTTAGTAATTTGGGTTTTTGGAAAAGTTGTGTTTCAAACCAACTTTGAATTAGGGGTTTTATATTCCATATGAACCTACAACCACTATTTTGTTTCGAGAAACGTAATTTCCAGAGCTTGATATTTATATCTAGGCAATTTCACACATATATTTTTAGTCAGTGGTGGGACTTTCCCTATGGAAATATGTAAAAGTGGTATTGTTGTCCATTGTTGTTTATTTCATGTGGTAAAATATGATAAATGTTTCCCATTGTTGTTTATTTAACGTGTTAAAATATTATGGGAAACTCAATTTTTAAAAATAAGATGGTTTCCAATGGTTGGGAAATGTAGTTTAATTAGTAAATTGTTGTTATATTGGGTATTGGAATGGTTCCCAACATGGGTATGAATGGTTGTGTAAATTCTCTCACAAACCACATGAATGTAAAAAAAAATTTAGGTTGAATTCAAAGTGCTTGATATAATAATTCTACAATAATTTATTTGTTTGTTTGATATTGCATACAAAGTGCTTAATAGAAAAAGTATACCATAATTTATTTGTTTGTTTGGATTGCATGCAAATTGTTTGTAAAAATGTTTCTACCACAAGTTTTTTGTTGCATTGAGGTTGTGTGAAGCATTTGAAAAAATATGTTTACCATGATAGGGAAAAGTTGTATGCACCAATCGATTTGGTGCTATCAAACTTGATTTTATTTTATTTAATCTACCCACATATATTGTATTTACTATTTCATCAATATGCTTTGTCATGCTTCAAAGTACTATGATTTGCAATGTAATTTCCGGGAATTGTTTTCTTTATCTTGTATCCTTAAGTCCTATATAACTAAGTTGAAATATCTTATTATATTGATCTAATTTCCAGCACTATTATTTATTCATGTGAAGCATTAAAATGTAATACCCCATATTTTGATTAGACAACTATATGACATGACCAACCTGATTATATGCTATTACTATACTTTATGATGATATTTTCTCTTGTTTAAAGATGACAATATATGCTTGATTTTATTTGTGTAGATAAGATGTAAAAGATATAATGTTGTATGTGGATACCAATTTCTTTATGAGATGGTCGAATAAAATATTAAATGACATGCACACATGTGATGGATTATATTGTATACAGATGATGATCAAATGGAAATATTTATGGTGTTACTATGTTTGTGTTATTACAATGTTGTGATTATCATGGTATTCCTTTATTTCATGATGAGAGTATATGTTTTAATTTTTTCAATAATAAAATGCTAAATATAGGATAATATACGTAGGTACCATCTTATGATGTGATTGATTGAATTATTATGTGTCATGGGTAGCTGTGATGAACTATAATTATTGCGAAAAAATAAAATAATGATGATGATGTGGATCAACTGATGATCAAGTGGAAATGCTTGTTATAAATGTGTATTTTGCAAAATACTAACCCACAGGGCACATGGACTAAGTGATAGCTTGGTATTGAATAGGATATGTGGATAAGTACTTACTTATGAAAGAAACCTTATTGACCAAAATAATGATATGATGATGCATTCCAATAATCTCGATAGCAACAGGATATGATTTTTTGTATAGGGTATAGAACCAATATTTTGAGAGGGATGGAGGTGTTGCCCACCCTATGTTGTATGATACCCAAGTTTGTGGAAGGGTTGTGCTGAGTCACACTTCCTTAGACGTGTGATGACGACGGTAGGATGTCTGGTAGGGGAGGCTAGGTCCGTTGTTTAGCCAACACTACTGCTCTCATGTTCTATACGTGGCCAGGTCAGTGAAGCTGATGGCACATTTTTACTAGCAGAGGAAGGATAGGGAGGATGTGGAAGTAGGTTAGGATGGGAGGATATGTCAGCTAGTATTATTTGGAGGTGAGTGTTACGACACCAAGATAGTAGTAATGAGTACGTTTTCCTTGAGAATAACTGATGTATTATCTATTATGAATTTAAAGTATATTGACATTATAACTTAACTAGTTAATTATTTAAAAGTTGCTCATGCTAAAATAATTATGTTGGATGTATGCTGATATGGTTATATCTATGTGATCGTCATGTATTGTAGGTATGGTTCTTGTGTGTGCACAAATGATTATTATTTTGTTAGTTAGTATATATGCAGGTATGACATGATGTTTTCTTCTAGTACATATATGATCTATGTGTACGCTAGCCACGCTTGCAAACCTTGTACATGTACACTAGTATTGATGCGATAAATTATTGTAATGTTGTTCTAGATTATAAGATTCAGTTCTACGTAATTAGGTTTGAATGATAATTGTTTAATTGTGTGTATATAAATAACCGATAAATTAGTTTATCTATTAGTTATGTTTAAGTGATTCACTAGGAAATAATTGTTTGTTGTCGAGACATAATTGTCATAAGATAATCGTTGCATTCAGTATAATTATTGTTTTATGTATACAAATAGTTTTTTGTTAACATGTTCATCATTCTGTTTGAATAGTCAAAGGTGTTTCTTTAGAAGTGATAGATGTTGTAATTATAACAATCTTAGTTTTATTTATTTATCTATTTATTATTATTATTATTATTATTATTATTATTATTATTATTATTAAGGATCTATTTCATTATTGTTTTGAATAAGTTATTTATTTATTTATTTGTATTTTTTAATAGAATATTATTTTGAAAGTGATTGGTTGATTTAATGTTATTATATTTTATTTATTGATTATTAAACTTTTTTTTGTGAATTAGAACATCATTTGTAAAATCTAGGTTGATTTAATAATAAATATATAAGCACCCTCATCATTATTTAAGTCAAGCTCTATTTATTTATTATATTATCCTAAACATTTAAAGAAGAAGCGGTGGGTAATTTTATAATATTTAACTTGTCTCGAAAGTGAATAAGACAAGCCACTATTATCTTGCATTAAAATAAACCATAGGAAGTCACATCAAAATGTAAAACTTAAATGAACATTTAAGCATTTGACTTGCCGAGAGAATGAGAAATCCTAGAACTAATAATATAATTATTTTTTAGTTGGTTAGTGTGATTCTATTAATGGTTTAGAATCCCAATAACATGGGGGGGATCAGGCGGTGGACTAAGAATGAATTTAGGTGGAGAAAATTGGTATATAGGAGAGGTTGGATGGAGAAAGAGGGGGGTTTTCTTTGGGAATAATTAGACTTAGTAAATTTTTGAGAAAATGAAAAAAACTGAGAAGGGGGTTAACTTGGGAATATGAGAAGGTGGGAAACTTAAAGGAAAAAGGGGAAACTGCACTATTGATTAAGAGATTTTGAAGTAAGGAAAGATGCTATGGGGATTATTGGACTGTAGGTCCAGGGGTTAGGAAACCTGTTGGTTTCCTAAGGCCAGCATCATAAGTTGGTCGACAGGGTGGTTTGTCAATTTGGTCAATAGGTTTTGAGGAAGAGAAGCTATAGAGGAGGACACCGGAGCTATGAAAACGGTATATAAACTACTGAATCTAGGTATTTTGAAAGCATTCTCTTAGACTATTTCAATTCTTGTATAAAATGGAAATGTGTTTTATAAATTTTTATTTATCCCATAGCTATGTTGCACGATTATTTTGTTAAAATGCAAATAGAAATATGCTGCACATTTATTTTGTTAAAATTCAAATAGAAATATGTGAACAAGGGATGTTGTAAATATTTGATTCTATTAGAATAGCATAAAAATATTAGAATTCATAAATTTATTGGATGTAGATGATGAAGGGGCACTTCAATTAATTTTGTTATGAATTTAAATCCTGATGTGTGAATTGGTTCATCAACTACTTGATTTATTGAGAATTAGTGTGCAATGGGTGAATGTGATGTGAAAGTAAATTGTCTCAATTTCAAGGATGCTTAAACAACACAGAAAACTATTATGCATTGAAATCTAGTTTGTGTAAATTCATATCAAATAGGAAAACGAGATTGATGAAAAAGTTTTAATGGAGTTGCATTTTCTCCCATAAAGGACATTATTATCTTTTATATTTTAATATCATATCTAATATTCTCACTTACTCTTATGCTATGCATGAAGGTTTATTTTTCAACTAATGAATGAGGTTTTCTACTTGTGCCTTAAATATACACGCTTATGTTTTAAATATAAAAAGGTGTTTATTTCATTATAAAAAAACGTGCACCTAATTTGGGGTAATTCTTGTTAATGGACCTAGTTTTGGAGTCTTGAGGTTTGATGGGACCTTACATGATATGAACTTGTCAAGAAGTTATAGGCATCCTAATCCAAATCATAATGGTATTCAAGGGTTAATAGTTTTCTTACAAATATCGAACTTTGACCTTAATACTCCATACCATTATTTGGGGTCATTTTTTAATAACACACACACACAAAATTGATTACTTTGTTGAATTATATTATTTTCCTTCGAGGTTTCTTTAACATACTTGTATGAAAACATTTCAAATATTTTTTTTAAACATTAGGTTCCAGTTGTGTGACATTTGGAACTATGGATGAGTAAATTCTAAAGGTCAGAGAGGGCATTACAATGGCAGAATATTATTTATATAGGTTTATGAAAATACTAGCTTGTCATTCTGGATGTAATACAGGGTAAAATTCCCAACTCATTCTTTTCATTTTTCCTTTGGTCAGAAAGAAATCCTTGGTTCAAAGGTGGAATGGTGAGGGTTTACATAAAATTAACTTGCAGACCAAGGTAATTTTTAGGGGATAAATTTTTCCAATTGGCTATTTTTTGGGTTTTTTTCAAAAAATAAATTCGCTATTTGGCCATTTTTAGTGTCTAATATCACCTATATTTACATCAAATATGTTTTTTTTATCATAATATTTGCCAAAATTTACACATTTCAGTGTTAATTTTATGTTTCATATTTAATATTCCCCTACTTATCTATAAACATGTTTTTTTTCAATCCAAAACAATCACCTAAAATACTACACTTACATATAATATTAGAATCCTTAAAAATACCCTGTTCTAGACCCAGTCCAACCAGGTGCCATGAGTGGCTTACCAACAATTTAAACTTTTCATGAATTCCAAGTAGCATTTACTTCACATCACCAATTTTTTTACTGTACATAATATACCCGTGATATATTTCAAGAGCATTCTTATTGCAATTACTCAATTGTTATAGGCCCTTTCATTTATATAGCTTTAAGTTTTAGTGGTAAGAATTAATACTTCATATGATTAACTCCATATTAGGGGGTTTATCTATAAATGTGTTTTCTGTAAGGAATTATAAATGTGAGGGATTATGGTATTAGTTTCTTCAAGCAGAGTAGAGGTTGATCACATAAGTAGTTATAAGTTAATAATTACTTTAAGTTGGAGAAGTTAACATACCCTAGATCAATCTCAAGCTATGGATTTCACTTGGTGGCCAAGGTAAAATAATCTTGTTCAATCTCTACATTCCATGTTTTTTTTTATGATTTTCTATTATTAGAAATATTTTAATTATTTAATGTTTGTTTCCTCATGTTTTTCCTATAGTTAACTTTCTTCCTTTTAACAAGGTAAAAAGTGTTTCAATCCTTTTTGGATCTTGCTTATTATAAATTTCACATTTACAATTTAAGGATATTATTACAAGAATAATAATAATAATTATTTCATGTCATGTAGGGTTAAACCCTTCCTCGATTGTTAAAAGGGTTTGGGAGAAAACCACTTAGTGATAAGACATTTACTTGGTATACAAGGATAGCATGAGGTCTACCCTAGAAATCCTTGCTCAATATCTAATAATATAAATCTTCCTTTCATTTCTATTTACTTGTAGCTATGAAAGAAACTAGGTAATAAAACAAAGGAATAAATTACAATTTTATTTGTTGTACTATGATTCCTTAAATATTACATGATAATACTACCTAACTATCTAAACTAATAGAATAAAGAGTAATACATTTCACATTTAAGATGAAAAATATTGTAGTTAAAATTGTTGATTAAGTTTTCATTGTCGCCAACGGTGTCTAGGCATTCTGGTCATTGATGCCAACTGATGATTCCTTGGTGCCCCTTATGGAGCCTCTGAAGGTTAGTGTTTAGTTTTTGGTTGTTTGTGTTATTGGAGCCCTTTTGACCTTGTCCAAGCCTAATCTTGAAGTGCTTGGAGGCCTTGGAACAATGAAAAAATCCATGCTTACCCATTGAATTGGTCAAGTGCCACTAAGTTGTATCTTAGTCCCATTTGAGTCCATTGTCGATTTCCTTACTACTAGTTGATATTTGGTTACTAGTCTTTGTGTTTCTTTTTATGCTTGTACTTGTTTTGATATCTTGATTATTTGTTGGATGGATGATTTCTCTAATGTGTAAATCCCATGATGTGTTGATGGTGAAGGCCGTTTCTTGCATTGGATGGTCTTGAGGTTGTTAATTTCTTGTGGGGTCAATGAGTACAAATGCTTAGATATTTATCCTCTTTCATACTGAGACTTACATCTTGGAACCCACACTTACGGTGGTATGTTGGAACCCATTATTGTGGGGTTCTTAGTGTCCTTCAAAGTTTAGGTATTGAACCAACATATATGGTGGTTTGATGTCCCTTGGACTCTATATGGTAATTATCATGTAGCAGCCTTGTGATCATGCATATGAATCGCATAAGGTGTTGCAAAATAGTGGTGAGGTATTTGTAGCCCTATTTTGGGGTGTTGCTAATATTATAGTTATTAAGATATATAGGGGAACCATTTGATATGTTTTTAATGATATCGAGACCTTGAAAATGATGATGTTGAATCCCTTGAAGTCCTTTAATCTATCTTTTATAATAACGATGATATTCTTGAAAAAGTATTTGTTCTCGCTTGATTGGTGGTGTTGGGGTCCTTCATAACCTTGATATGATGAGTATATGGTGGATCCCTCCTCCTTGTTAATGTGAAGTATATGGATGTGAATACCATAGAATCCCTCATGCCCTTGATGATGTCCATTGAATCCTTTGACCTTGGAACTTATGCATAAGGTAACATGGTCTTTGGCACCTTGATGTCATGTACAAATTAAATAATTTAAGAGTATTAGACCAAGAGTTTTCAGATAAACCCATCATAGGGGGATATTCCTAGTCAATCCATTTCTGTTGATATGTGGAGCATCTTCTAACAGCTTACGGTTGAAGAGATATAATTTTTAAAGTTGGTGTATCCCACCTTTTTGGGTGAGCCGACCAAACAAAAGAGAATTTAATTATTTGTAATTTTGAATTGAATGTCAACCCAAGGTAATAAATTTTCTCCACAACATATATAAATATAATATAAAACATTTCATTTTTTCATCATCAATTCTCTCAGGAATTTCTCAACTCTTGTATAAAAGTGCGAAATTTTGTAAGAGTGAAATATCTAGGCATCTTCACTAAAATTGGCAGAAACGTTCTCATACATAATCGTAATTAAAAAATTATTGGATCATTCGAAATATTGTTACGAGGGATATGTGATGATATGATCTATATTTTATTTTTGTTTTTATACTATTTCTTCATTTTGTGATCTTCGAAAAGGTATGGTTCATGCTTTTGGGTTTCTCTTGTGACGTCACATGTCTCTCATGGATAGAGTTCATCTTTGATCTTAGTATGTGAACCTATATATTGGTATATATATTTGAAGTCATTGAATATGTTATGGAGGCCATCGTGATGATTATCTTGGAATATATCTTTATGTGATATTGTTATAGATCTTGATGATTATCTTGGATATTGTCGGCATAGATTTTGGTGTTTATCTTGACTGTTGTATAGTGCAGTATTGAATGAGAAGTTGACGTGTAAGTAATAGATATTATGAGTGATTTATTTGATAAACCTAATTATTTTATTTTAAAACTAGTTTGATCAATGTTGATCATTGTGTCTTTGACCTAAGTGGAGTAGGATTGTTATTGATAGTTAATGACAACCTTTGATAGTTTTGTAGGTGACTATTTTCTTGATATTTGTTTGATTTATCCTTTTGTGTCTAATATTTTATGAGATTGATTGGGTTTGACATAGTTGGTTAAGTATTTTATCTTCTTGGATGAGACTATTAGGTTGACTTATATCATGTTTAAATGTCAATTATTTTTTTACTGTGATTAAGGTTGGTTGTGGTGTCATTGAGTTGAGTGTGATTGGATAGAGTATGGTTGACCATATGTGAAGTCTCTTATTTTCTGAAACATGTCTCATGATGAACTAAGCCAAGTAAGAAGGGTTGGTTGACTGTTAGAGCACTTTATTAGATTAACACAAGTATATGATTGATTTGGCATAGGTACACAAGCATCTTGGTATAGGTTGGTTCAACTGAGAAAGATTGGAAAAAGTTTCCTTATGTGCAATTGGTTTGACTCAGATTGGTTTAGTTGTATGAGTATTTTGTTTGACCCAGGAAGACTAAGTTTAGTGTGTGAACTCATATTAACTAAGTAATTTTATGTGAGAAACATATTGATTGGTACAACTTGATTGGATAGGTTGATTGTATAGGTTAATGAGTAATGTGATACAATGGATAGTGCTCAGTTATGAGTAGTCATCATATGATGAGAAGTGGTTAGTAGTGGAAATAGTTGTGTAGTGTGGTACATATTGTGTAGTGTATTACATGTGTTAATTAGAAAGTATGCATGATCAGTGTGATCGTGTTTCAGCAGTTTCTATCTTCATATCAGGGTGGTAGGATGGGGTAAGGAAAAGGGGTTGTATCGTCCTTCCAATTTTAGACGGAGAAATAGGAAGTTGTAGCTTCCTTTAGGTTGTAGCCTGCAAATCAGGGGGTTGTATCATCCTTCTAGTTGCAGCTAGAAAATTGAAGTCTTTGTAATAAGGGGGTTGTTTCCTCCTAGTTATTTCTAGAAAACTATTTGAGAAAGCTCCCATGGTTTTCCTCGAGGACTTGGGTTTCCACGTAAAATATGGTGTTTTTTGTTTCATGATATTATTCTTATGTGATGATTATATAATAATAATGTGATAATGCATATTATCAAATAATTTTTTTATTGTTAAAAATAAAAAGTAATAGAAAATGTGCACATCGATTCACACTCCCTCTCAGTGTACCTGGTGTGTCCAACAATTGGTATCATAGCAAGTTCTTCACAGAAATATTTATCATCTTGAATGAGATCTTTGACACACCATGTGGTTCTTATTTAATGGAGTACCATTGTCATGTGAGTCAAATTATTACTTGATCTGGAAAATGAGAATGCGGACTTATATTAAGGAAATTGGTTTATAGAATTAAGTTGTTATTGGATATACACCTCCAAATAAAGTGAAACATTAGCTTATAAGGAATCAAAGAAAAATAATTCTATGTATATAGAATCCATCCTTGAAGGCCTAGCAGATATCTAAAAGAAGAAATAGGGAAGTGCATCTCAGCTAACGAAATATGGCTCATATTAGAACAAAACTACTCCAATAAAGAATAAGAAGTAGACTCTTACAGAATTCATACTTGAATATCTAACAGATATCCAAAAGGAGAAAAAAGGAAAGTGAAACTCAGTTGATAGATTGTTGTTCAAAATAAATCAGCTAAACTTAGACAAATAACAAGAAGGATAAGACTGGGGTGGCAGGAGTGGGGGGGATCCTTCTGGATCCCGGAGGACAAATAGAACAAAATTTCACTTGGGGCTTAGGGACTCGAACCAATAATGAAGCAGAGTGGTTGGCTCTCCTCCAAGGTCTGCAGATCCTTCAGGATAAAAAATACCAAAAGGTTCTGATATTTGGAGACTCAAAGCTTGTCATATCTAAATTGATCCACGGATATCCCAAGGGAGCAGTTAATTGTTGTCTCCTGTACAACAAAGTTAAACATCTTATGCTCAGATCCTATGAACCATTTCATATTCTCAGATCTAACAACTCTGCAGCAGATAGTATGGCCAGCTTGGGGGCCTCTCTCCCTCAAGGTAATCTCAAACAGAATGGGAATCCTCCCATCCACAAATTTGTTCCATAATGACAAGCAAAGATTACTCTCATTCTTATCTCATGCGTTCAACTAGGAAATTCTCTAAGATCAACCATCACAAGTGGTTTATTCCTTTGAAGAATGATAGGAAAAAGTCTTATCCTTTGTCTCTCCATGGGTTTTATCTCCTCCTCCTTGTCTTGTTTGCCCGCCCCCTTTCTCTCCCCCCATCATCCCTTCCTTCACCCCCCTTCCATCCCTCCCTCACTTTCTTTGAAGTCCACCATCTCTTCTCAGCTACCTTCCTTCTCATCGTCGGCTCCCTCCATTTATTGCTCTGTCCTCCCCCTCCCTCTTTCTTTGCCACGTGGTCTTCTTGCTGTCTTCTCGTTCTTGCGAAGGCAGTTGAATTAAAATCCATTCAATTTGGGGATAGCCTCACTTCCCCCTTGCACGCTCTTGATCCTCTCATGTTTATCACCATGGCCTCTGCCGGCAACAATGCACTTTCCCTTTTCGTTCCCACTCTCGACCCTAGATTCTACGATGCTCTACGATTTCTGCTGAAAACGGTTTCAGGCATCGAAGAAGGGAGCCTACAAGGCCTCCTGTGGCAGGTGCTCCCCCTTATTCACTCAGTGGTGAAGGAGATATTGGCTCTTGCTACCTTTTCTCCTTGTTCGTGTAGTTTCCTCACAATTTCGCAGACAATTACCACTGGTTTAGGTCTCCTATCTGGCAATTGGGGAAGCAGTTCAGTCCTAGGTTGCAGGTGTACAGGGTGGCAGGAAGGAGCCGTGGGAACTTGGATATGCGAGAGAAGTGACAATTCATTGCTGCACAAGGAGCTCCTTGTGATTTGATTCTGTTGTAATAATCTTTTAGCCTTTGACACTCCTGCTCAAGTTGTCCAGAGTCATTTCAATCGACTCACCTTGTCGCCAGAAGCTGATAATATGGCACAGGCTGGGGAAAACTTGGGGATTGCGGATATTAAGAATAATTTGAGACGCCTGTACGAGTTTCTCTCCATCAGTGTCATGGACAATAGAGAGATGGCACGGGATGTTAAAAAATGGAAGACACGGTCAGCTACACCTCGTCTCAGATCAACAATCATGACGCCCGTATCGACGACAATGAAAGAAATCTTCATGAAATAATGGGGAAGGTTGATCAGATCCAAGAGGACCTCCAGCGTCTCATTTCTCTGAACCAGGTCAGTAGAGTCAATGGAGCCTCTGATGAAGCTGCGCTGCCAATGGAAGAAGAATCCGTCGTCTAGCCCAGAGGCAACCCTTAGCCCTCTCATGTTTAGTTCTGCTTGAATGTTTTTTTACATTTTTTTGTGTAATCAGTATGTAAGGGTTTATACAACCCATGGTTATAAAAGTTTTGAACAGACTCAAAGTGAAGTGTTTTGGGAAACACAGTGGATAGTCCTCTGGTGTAGCTTTCCTGCTATGCATAGATACTCTGGTTCCTTCTGTTTGTAATGAATGGCTATGCACAACCAACTTTAATATATTCCCCCCTTTTTAGTTTCTGTTAAAAAAAAACAAGAAGGATAAGACAACCCCATCAAAATTTCAGTACAAGATCTAGGTAGGTATGAAGGCAAGCCCCTTGAACACTCTATTTGTAATTCTTTTAGAGAGATATGTTTAACATGTATAGAAAATAAGAGCTATTTTTAATTTAATTGAATGAAATACTTCATATTATGATGAAAACCATTGCTCTCTCATAAGTGATAGAAATTTATTTGATATTATGATAGACAATTAAATTACTAATGTTTTGCAAGAAGTGAAAATTTTTTGTGAACAGAACCAAGTATTGTAAGAGAAATTGGACAAAGATGAGAAGAGGAACCAAGAATAATTTGAGAAGGAAACACAGACCATAATTAATTTGAAACTCCAAGTCAAAGAAGCCACCAGAACCAAATAATTCATATCCAAATATTTGAAAGATAAACTTGAGAAGAAGACTAGTAGAAGATAAGGAAATAAAGTTAATTTGCAATATACAAGAGAAAGAAAGTGAGATAAGTTCCTACAGGACTAAATAAATATTAGAAGAGAAGTTAATAAGAAAACAAGAACTTGAAATCAAATCCTTGAAGGTAGAGATACAAAAGGTATGTCTGACAAACTTTGAGTTTGAAAAGGACCTCTTAGACATTAGAAAGGAGAATGATGTACTAAAAGGACAACTCCAACAATACCATGGGGATGATTAGAATTTAAAAGGACATATGGAAGAAATTATCCTTGATCTGAACAAACAAGTAAAACAAGTCAAGTAAATAGAAGAAGATATAACGAAACAACTCTAAGAAAAGATATAAATTTGTCAACAACAAGAATTCAAGATCCTCTCTTTGAAGGAAGACCTAGAAAAAAAATTACTCAGTTAAAGACAAATTCAAATATTGAGAATAACAATATGGAAGAGGAAGAAAATACTAACAGTTATACATGTATTCTCATAAGATTCCATGATAAAAAAAATCAAGAGAAGTTACAGCTCAACGATATCCTATGATGCTCAATGGCTACTGTTACAAATGCAATAACTATGGTCATAAAGCCATCCATTTCAGAGATGATCATGAAAATATCACACCAAGAATAAATCAAGATGGGTTTTCTTTTCAGTGTTACAATTTCTATCATTATGATCATTTCAGAAAACATTACAGGATGTAGGGACCAGTTAATGTTTGGAAAATAAATCAAGGTCAATAGAATGATAAGAACAACCACTGGTGTACTAAATTATGTAGAAAGAAGTTAGTAGATTGCACCATTGATCAAAATAGAAATGATGAAAATATTGGGAAAAACCCAATGCCATTTTGAAGACTATCGACGAGTGATATGAAGTGTACAAAAAATGTATAAAAGGAGATATGCACTTCATTATTAGATTTGAGTATTGTATAGTAGTTGGTTCCAACAGTATCTATGTGACAGAATACAATTCCATCAAAGAAGCATAAGTTCTCAATTATAAGGAAAGAAATAGTGCCAAAACAAGTTATTGCTGCCATTAATGCAAACAGGAAGAAAAGTTGAAAAGGAAGAGAAGTTGATGACAGGGGGAGCATGGCCTAAGGTGGAACATGTCCTAAGGGGGAGAAGTATGGTTAAAGGATGTTCCCTTTTGCACCAATGCAAAAGGGGGAGAGAAGTGTTGTTGACAATGGGAGCTTTTTTTGAAGATGATTTATGGTGTTTTCATCAATGGAAAAGGGGGAGATTGTTGATTAATTTGTCATTGACTCCAATGTTCTCTATTCATCACTAGTACAAAATGAGGAATTAATGACTAAAAAAATGACTAAAATCCTACTATAAACAAATACTTTTTAGTTGAAAAATAATAGTACCTAATTTCCACTATATTATAACTTGACTAACTTAGTCGTGTTTCACTTAGTCATTAATAGTTTGACTTATTAGTCATTTATTTATTTATTGAGAGTCACTGATTGCAATAATTAATGACCAAATATACAACTAAATAAACTATTATATGATAACATATTAATGACTAAGCTAAAAACAAATAAATGTTAGTCACACTATAAGATATGGGAGATTAGCTACTAATCATCGTATATTGTGAATTTAGTCATTCTCATAGTCACAAATTTATGATAAGGCATGCAGGAATCGAACCACCAACCTCCTGCCTATAATTAGGCAGGTGCTCTACCATTGAGCTAGCACCCTTTAATAAGTTGTTATTTCTTAATAATGATGATATTCAAAAAAAATTACATCATTCAAGCATAAAAAATAATGATTATCAAGTTACTATAGATCCATAATGGCTTACCCTGTACTAGTCCTTCAAGTCTTTTTTGCACTTAATAAATGCATTTGAAATAATTGAAGGACTATTACAAGGTAAGCCATTATGTATTTATAGTAACTTGATAATCATTATTGTGTATGGTTGACTGATGCAAAATTCAAAAATCCTAGAAATGTATAGGAATGACAAGCGTGCATCCAATGTTAAACTATCTACCGAGTCATCTAGAGTCATGCCAAGATATATGAATTTGACTGAATATTCATAAGTAACTTGAAGATAGTGGTGGATGATGTCATGGAAATGAGAATTTTAGTTTATATAGAAGAAAAGGATGATCAAATGGAGAAACTCATCACCCAAAATGTATATAGAATAGTAAAAATAATTATACAACTAATTCCATTTCACATCAAGAATAATAGGCATTAAATCTAAGTACTCTTAGCCACTAGATAAATGGAAATGAAATGAGATGAAATATTAGCAACAAGAACTTCAAGTTTACTTGATGAAAATAAGTATGAATACTTATGACATCATTTTATTCATAGGTGACTTAAAAAACCACTAACCTCCAATCCAGGAAAGAAACCATGTTCATATTGGTCCATAAATAAAATAAAATAAAAGTTAAATATATATTATGCCAATCCCACTATCATTTATACCTCTAAAGAGAACTAGAAAATCTCCCACAACTATTCAACTTGTTAGAAAATAGGACCACATAGCAATAACAGATATATAGTTAAATCAATAAACAAGATGCAAAATGCTCAGATGCGGGTGTTAATCTTGGTTACACCTGTCCAATTCTTCGACCACAAACTTGGGCATCCATTAGGATGGACTTATACCACCCGACTCGTGCGCTCTGTCAACCTAGGCTGCTCACTTCGGTGCATGTGATCTAGGATGGTGAAGGTACATTCTCCTAGGCTCATTCATGGCTTAGCTACGAGGATTAATGTTGATAGGTACATGTATTGGCAGGAGGTTAATACAACTCCAGCTCACATTTTATGTTATGGATGATATCAGTGCTGGGTTCACAGTCTGGTGGGAAGTATACAGAGTCTCTGCTACTGTGTGTTCCAAAGCCCACACTGGTAATTTCACTCCATTGCATATCGGTTTCAGGCTCAGTTCAGAGGCAATGTCTTGCCAGTGAGGTACCCCTAGACGTGCTAATTCTGGAAGGGCCAAAACTCATATGGGATGCAGTGTACTTGTTCTGGCGGATTATGAACCGCATATTTATGCGTGAGTTCACATTTTGGTGGAATATTGGGAGAATAAGGTTATCAACTATAAGCTCTTGATAGGTAAGGAAGGTGGTAGAATTAATCACTACTAGATGCTAAAGAATATGCTCTCCAATCGGCAGAGGACATGCTTAGTAATTGGGTGGAAGCCCGTATGGCAGTTCACTCCATGAAAAAAAGTCACTGAGATGGATGCTCAACTCACAGCCATGGACAAATCCTTTGCCTGGAAGGCATGGAAATCATTTCAAGTCTGAATATCCACAACTCGGGGGGTGGTGCACAGGGTGGCGGTGTGAGTGGTAGCGAAACAGGAGGTCAAGCTCTAACAAGTAGGTGGCAGCAGCAGCGCAACAGGTTGCTCCACCAAAATGCCACATGCCAAGCCTTTCCCAATTCCATCAACAGTGGAACCTCTTCTCAAGCGACTAAAGGACTCACTGGCCCCGCAGTTTGAGCAACTACCACCTTCTCTAACTCTGGCACCGACTACTGCCACCAATTCTTCTATTCTGTCACTGGAAGAATGATGGACTTGCCCCATCACTGAATATATTCCCTTGGCTTAATGTTTGTTTTGAACATGTTTTTTTTTGGTCTCGTTGCTAGCAGGTTTTATGGTTATAGTCTAAGATTTTTAGTTTATACTGTATGTCTCTTTTTAGTTTGGCTCCACTTATATAGAGGAGTATAATATGTCTTTTATGGTTCTTTGTAACCCAGTCTCTTTGTATATCAGTCATGAACATTACTAGCATGAATCTGGTTAGAAGGTTGATATATTTTTTCTGAGGCTCTGGAGGAGGTTTTGCCTCTTTTAACCTCAGACAGTCATGAGTTTTTGGTTGTAATTTTTTTCCCCTGTAATATAATATACTGTGCAGTTTACAAAAAAAAATATAAAATATGCAAAACACATTAAAACATTATAGAGAGACACATATATAACATGGTTCACCCAAATGATGGGATACATAGACAAAGAAATTGCTAGTCATTTTATTACAGTCTAGAAATATGAAGGGATACACCCTATAGAAAAACCGTTACACTTCCTCTTCACGCTCTCACAGTCTCTCTTCCAATACAATACAATACCATACTCAGTCGTTTTACAATGCTTTCTTTTACAGGGGAAATACAATGGGAAAATTATAGGGTTAACCCAATACCATGGGTCCACAATACTATTGGCCAACACACATCCCAAAAAAATTTCTCGGGGGCTCCACCCCCAAACCCCTGAACCCCAAGTTAGGGGGAATGAGTGTATAGTACACCTAGGGTACAAACACAACTAAATAATATATCTGGATCTGGAAGATTAGGCTCCACAACCAACACAACTTTGTCCAAAATGCCCCCTTGGAATGCCACTATTTAAACAGAACAAAAAGAAATTGAAAAACATGAAAGTAGTAATTTACTCTACATGTCTATTGGATGCAGAGTACCATAGATGAACAACATAATTAGTCAAGCACATGTAATAAAATTATAAATAGACAAAATGAAGAAAACAATGTGGTTTATACCTTCCTTTATATAGTGAGATATATATTATGATCATACTTTGTCTCTTAGGAGACAAGTCACTAAGGAAACAATGGAAATACCTGAGAGAGAGATAGATAGGTAGTTGTAGGGCAAAGTGAGACAAATACAAACCTAAAGGTATTAATCAAAATAGTCTAGAAATGAGGATGAACTTTCAATCCCATTGTTGCAATAAACATTAGAGAAAATTTGGGGTCTAAAATGGGCCTTATAAAAAAATGTGCCAACAATAAGTTCTTATGAGTTGGAATTCAAGAACCAATAGAATTCCAATAAAATGAGTCAACCATAATGGTCAAATTGACATATTTGTCATAAAAAAAAACTGCTTTTTTTGTTCGTATTTTTGACATATCTCCCTGTGTTTTTACTCAAATTTTGATCGGGAGATCTCGTTGGATGCGGAATTTGATTCTGTAGCCAATGATCTCTCTTGATCAAAATTTGAGTAAAAACACAGGGAGATATGTCAAAAATACAAACACAAAAGTAGTTTTTTTCTTCTCTCCTCCAAAATTAATAAATATTATTTTATTATTTTAATTATTATTCTATTATTTTCCTTTGGAGGACTAGTTTAGAACTCAAAATTCCTCTAATGTGAGAGTCTTTTAGGACATTCATACATCAAGAAAATAAAAGGTCATTTGAAATGTGTAGAGGACTCCTTAACCCACACTCTAGCAAGTCCATCGGACAGCACCACACTTCCATACATAGTAGTATCCTCAAGGAGGCTGAAAATGAGCACAAGAAACCTCTATAAAGTCTAAAAAACCTCAGCATGCCACAACAAGATGAACAAGGAATACAACAGACCTAATGCATGTTGGTTCAAACCTCTCTCCCCTCCCCCCCACCTCTCTCTCTCTCTCTCT
>LPNX010670473.1:113821-190756 GCA_001517045.1 Pseudotsuga menziesii
TATAAAATTCAAAAAAGACCTAATTTTTTTTATAGCTAAACTTCTAAGAGGAAAATTATATAATACAAGATAACTCTCTCTTTATAAAAAAAATCATATAAAATTTAATAACTTAATGTTTCTTATATAAAATCTAAAAATAAATATCTCTTTCTTAAAAAAATAAAAAATAAAAATCATATAAAATCTAATAACGTAATGTTTCTTATATAAAATTTAAAAATAACCTTTAATGTTTCTTATATCTAAATATGCATAGAAGAAAGATTATAATGTCCAAGAAGAACTTTAATGTTTCTTAGATTTCTAAAAAGATGGTTATAAAGTGAAAGAATAACTAACCATTTTATACCTAAACTTTGGATAGACTTAATCTATAGAATATTATGAACAGTTCAAATATGTTTGACAAATATCATTTAAATTCTTGAAATGAAATGCTCGGCTTTCAAAGAAAAAAAATATAAAATAATTATTATAGTTTGTGGGTTTTAAATTTCAACTCTAACATATGGAAACTGTTACTCTCCGATGTAGGGATATTAATCTCACCTATGCAATTGCGGTCAGGGATGGAATGGATTTTATGGACATATTAGTATTTCTGTTGACTCATGAAGTAAAGTATACTCTGGGTTGCAACAAAGAAAAGAAAAACTATTGGCATCACGAGCTCCTTATCTACCTAGGTCAATGGCTTTACAAGAGGTCTGATCATTTTTCCTTGTCAATCTTCATCAATTGTGCATGGACAAATTGTTGACATCTGAAGGACAAGGTGCACAAACTCGAGAATAACTGAGAGACAATTCAGTCGTATGCATAAAGGAGGCCCCTAGGTTCGACTGTGAGATCTGGCGAGGGACAAAACCCTATGATCCAAACAACATTTGAGCAACTAAATACAGGTGAAATATATATTTATCGAGAACACATTTTTTATCTCCAAAACCCTCTTAATTTTTTTATATTAGTATATATCCAAAACCTTCTAAATCATATCAAGAAAAGCTAGAGTCAAAGGAAACCTGCTTTCAAGAGATATGAATCTTTGGTTTGGTAAATAATGGGTTCTTAGATTAGGAGTTCCAAATTCCTCCCAATACTAAATTTGCATGAAAGTAATATAGGCAGTTCAAAAATACAAATAAAATGCATGTAGACAACTATAAAATCCCAGGTTACATAGCTTCTCCATGGGTTGGTTGGTGGGTGTAGATAAACATCATTTACTATAGGTTTTGAATGACTCAAATAATACAGTTATAATGGAGGGAAATTAAATTGCCATGGGCCTTGAAGTATCCTCCAGGGTGTGCTTTCCCTCCTAGAACGTTTGGATGAGTTTTATGCCCTGCCCTCATAGTGGCTCAGGCTAAAATTTCTCTACAGGAAATGGGAATATTTTTCAACCTAATAGCCTTTGGCATCCAAAGAGGAGTTGGAAATGGGAATAATTTACAACCCAATAGCATTTGGCATCCAAAGAGGAGTTGGAAATGCTGGGCAGAAACGTGACAGAAAAATATGAGCAGCTGGGCGAAGCTAATACAAATTTGAGGAAAGACAAGGCATATTATTAAATTTATTCAGTCTGAGCACACACTGAAACAAAGAGACTTTAAGGGGAATGCACACTGATATTCATTCATTCTTTCTATTATTTTGCTCAAACGAGAAACAATACATGATTTCTATTACTTTTCTCGAAGAAACAATATATGTATATATAAGTAGGAAAACCGTTAATATGTACTTGTTCAGTGGAACAGAATTTGCATCCGTAACCATTGTTCTTCCCAGCTAGAACTAGCTAGAAGAACATATTTATGTCATTGAAAATGCTCCTAAGGATGTATTAGGACCCTGCAACGGATATTGCTCTGAAATATTTTCATATTTGAAGGAGATATTATATGTTGATGGAAGAACCTAGGTCCCCATGCAAACATACCGTCATTAGATAAGATTTGAACTCATACGAGACAACAATTCCAATAAACCTAAACTTCTGAAGCCAATGAAGCCTGTTGGAGCAAAATCTATAAGAGAAAAAATGATAAATATAATAACCATTACAGAGGATTCGAGAAATCTTACCTATTATCAGAGGATTGACAAAAATTGGGTTTCCGGGATGCTTTCTTACAAGCTGCATGATGGGTTTTCGGCATGTTGCATGCTGCCTCTCGACTTGTGATCTGAAGCTGCCTCTCGAACTTGAATTGGTTCAGATACATAGAATCAATTGGGTCACATAACTGTTAAATGGGACTACACTTGAGTTACAGCAAGAAGAAAGCACATAAAATAGAATAGAGGGCCAAAGCGTCTACACGATTTAAACCAATAGGAAATCCGCTTTTGTTCGCAATATCCAGTAGTCACGCTAGCTTTTTTCATTAGTTTTTTTTGCAGATCTAGCCGTTATGTTAAGGAATGTAAATTCAACTTTAAACTCATCCATTCAATCAGATCTAGCCGTTATGTTGAGGAACGTAAATTCAACTTTAACCTCATCCATTCAACCAGATCCCAACGGCCAAAAACTTTATCAGAAGCTCTTTCATGCACATGGTTTTCAAAATCCAATCTTTTAAAAATAAATTAAAAAAACAGCACTAATATAAGGTCGCAATCATTCCTATGGGACACCATGGCAAGAAAATAAATGTGACTTTTTTTTTCTTCCATGGAAAAAATGGTAACTTTATTCAAATTACACTCTTAAGATGAAACATTATCTTATACAGATAAGTGTCCATTACCTCAAAAAAAAATCTGCACATACCATGCCAGTTACATAAGATAATAGTTGATTGTGAAATCAAATTATATCTAATAACAAACCAAAGATCATTACAACTACAGTCAATGATAGGAATCATTTAAACATAGCAGTAAATCCATATGTATAACAACATATTATAGCCTTAATAAAAAAAAACTATGTAAGATTTATATATCATCTAAATAAGTCATTTTTAAAAAAAAGCTTACACTCCTTAATAAACTGTCATAAGTTTATCATTTACATATCAGTACAAAGTTCCAATAGTTAATCATACTATCATAAACATCAATCTGTCCATCATAGCCAAAAAACTGCTCAATCATCCTGTTACAGCCATCATAACTGTCACTATCAAGTCTGTCCATAAAAACAGTATTCTCCACAAACTGAAACATATTCAGCTTGTTCCAAAAAACACACAACATATACAGCCTATTCAAAAAAACATAAGCCTCCAAAGGCCCATGTTCCCCCCGTTCATTCATAAAAAGTCTAAAAAATATGAAAAGTCTCGTATGTATCAGGACCTCTCTACTCCAGGATTTTCCAATGGCCTTCCAACACATTTGAACTTGCAGAAGCTAAAGCATCAGCTTTTGAATTCCTTTCAAAATATATATGTTTATATTCGACTTTTTCTAGTAAATTAGAAATTCTAATCACCTCCTGAAGGATTTGAGTAAGATGAATATTATTTATTCTGAACTTACCTGAAACCCAATTTATCACCAATTGTGAATCACCAAATATCTGCAGAGTTTGAACACCCTGCTTTAAAGCCAAAATTATCAGCAATTTTAAGGCTAAAAGCTCAGCATAATTGTTGGTGCCCAAACCCAAACCAACAGAAAAAGCAAAGGAATGTTCCTCAGATAAATACACGATTCCACCTGCCCCACAAATATGATGATCTCCCACATCCGAGCCATCAAAATATCCCCAAGGAGAGTCTTTATCAATTTGCTCATTGATAATCCTTCTAATCTTTAATGGTCTATTATCCAGAGGATAAACACTCATTAAACCCAAAACTAAAGAGGTAACCATATAGGTTTTTGGCTGAATATCTTAAAAAAAACATAGATTTAGGCCCTTCCAAATAAACCAAGACACAAGAACAGGTAAAGATCTGTACCTGGGCTCAGCATGAACAACCCAATTATGTACACAATCTAAAACAGATATCCCATTCCAGAAATTATTATATCTTAACTTAAACTCAATTTCTGACGAGACTCTCCTAGTGAAAGAACAATCAAAACCAATATGAGAGTTTGTTTCAGCTTCCTTATTGCATAAATAGCATATGTGTGGTCCTTCTAAACCCTTTCCTACAAAGTATATCCCATGTAAGTGCTTTCCCTGAAAATAAAAACCAACACTAAATTTTTTATTTTAGTGGACAAGTAAGCTTCCATAATCACTTCCACCACGATGATTTTTCCATCTCATTTCTGTCAAGAATAAGATGAAAATAACTAGCTTTTGGTGTGTACTTACCAGTTTTGGACAAACTCTAGATCAGCTTGTCATCCTCACTAGTGATTTTAGCATGACTGGTTGTCAACAAATTGATATAAGAGTTCCAAATAGTAATTTCCTGGTCATCAAAACCAAAAAGATCAGCATTAAGCCATCCCTGATCCTATAGTAATGCTGAACCAGAACATGCAATGTCCTTTAAAACATATATACCAACTATATGTAGTTTATCATTCATGGCATCAGGTAAAATATGCCTCCATTTGCACCCAAGCCAAGGATCAATGCCAATACGTACCTCAGTCCCAGCCCCAATTCTCCACACAAGTGACTGTCCTATAAGATCACTATAAGATCAAAGGACCAGAGGATCACTTTCCAGCATATGGATATACCTTTATTTTTCTTTACAACATCCCTTATCCAATCTAATAAAGATAAAGGTGCAATGTATTTCTGAATAACTATCTGCGGCCATAGTCCTGTACCATTTATCAAATTCCATACACTTTTAGGAGCAAGAGATTTAGCAAATAAGACAGGTATTTTCAAGCCCCAACCTCCCAAGGATTTGGGACTAGCTAGGACCTTCCAAGAAGACCAGTGAAGTCCAAGAGTCCCATTTTTACCAGACCATAAAAAAATTGAAACAAATCTTCGTGATTCTGTCAAGAATACCCATAGGTATCCAAAAATGCATCTAGTACACTAGTATGGCCTCAAGTACCGACTTTACCAAGATGAGTTTTCCACCCTTAGATAACCATCTAAAACTCCAATTCTTGATTTTCCTCTCCACTTTTGACATGAGTCAATCCCAGTCTTTCATCAAATATTTGCATGGTTTTAAATTAAAACCACGATATTTCATACCGGCATCAATTTTAACAACATTAAAAGAAAAAATGTTCTGAATTGTAATCAACTCACATTCATCCATTCGTGAATAATAAAAGGATGATTTGTGCTCATTAATAATCATACTAGAAGCATTACAAAAAACCTTCAAACCCTCATATAAAGTTGATAAAGACTGCTCAAAACCATTAGAAACCAAAATAATATCATCCACAAACAAAATATGAGAAAGAATAATATCATTATCAAAGGATATACCCTGAAAAATCCCATTCTGATGTGCATTAAGAATATACCTACTTAGACCTTCAACCACAATTAGGAAAAGTAAAGGAGCTAAGGGGCATTCTTGTCTAAGCCCCCGGCCCAATATAAAAAATGGGGATGCCACCCCATTAATGAGTACAGCAAAAGAAACTGTATAAATGCTGCTGATTACCCATGTAATAAAAGGAACTGAAAATCCCAGTTTAGACATAATTAATCGTAAATATGTCCAATTAACACGGTCATATGCCTTAGATAAATCAATTTTTAGCACCACTGATCTCATGCCTTTTACATGGATGGTATGCAGACCTTCCTAAAGAATTCCTACAGCTTCATGTATCTATATGCCAGGCAAAAAACAAAACTATTCTTTAGATATAATTCTTCCCAAAATCTTTTTAATTTGGGTAGAGATGATTTTACCAATAATCTTATATATAAAGTTACATAAAGATATTGGTCAAAACTCATCAAAAGACTTGGGATCATCAATCTTGGGTATCAAAGCAATAAAGGTGGAATTAAAAACAACAGAAACCTTTCCACAAATTCTTGAATCTTCAATAACTCTTAATAGATCACTACCCAATACATCAAAAAGTGCTGTATAAACCTCCACTAGTAGCCCATAAGGTCGAGGACTCTTGTCATTTTTGTTGATAGACAATATATACTGAATTTCCTTAATAGTGACAGGATTCATAAGCTCTAAATTCTCACTAACAAAAATATCAAAAGGAAAATTTTCAGCAATATCTAGAATTTCAGGCAAATGTAGATTATCATCTCCTTTAAACAAAGTTTTAAAGTGATGTACACCCGTCCGAGCAATATCCTCAAAAACCTCAACAATGTTACCCCTATCATCTGCTATCTTTCATATAGAGTTTACATATTTCCTATGATTGGCATATTTATGAAAAAAAAGGTGTTTTCATCACCACAGAGCAAGCACATAGCCCTACTCTTCTGTCTAGCTTCATTTTCCCTATCTGACAAAATATTTCTCCTTCTAGATTCTAATCCATATAAAAAATCCTTGTCCTCATCAGTAGAAAAACCAAACCCTGATTTAGTATAGGCAGCTTCCAATAAAACCTCAATCTCAATTAAATCTTTAGTATCTTGTTCTTTTCTCTTTACAGACCAACAAATGGATACATTTTTAATCTGTTTAAGATTAGCCTAGAATTGAGCCACCGGAGGTAAAACAAAATTCTCATCATAAACCTTCCAAGTGTTTTTCAGTAAATTGACCAAATCCTCATTGCCCAACCAATATGGATTGAACTTAAAAGGATTTTGCAGTTTCTTATCATTACCCAAAACCTAAAGAAATATAGGATGATGATTTGAGTCCCCCCCACACCCCACCCACTGGTGAAAACAAAGCTCATGGTCTAGAAGATCAGCAGAAATCATCAATCTATCAAGGCGTTTACAAATATTATCGCTACCCACTCTCTTATTGGTCCAAGTAGGTAGGATCACATTAGGTGCAATATCCACAAGTCCATGATCATCAAGAAGTTTTGATAAAAAGTTCGACAGACCATCACTTCTATCCCTAACACCCCATATCTCAGATAGTCCCAAGGAGAAATTCAAGTATCCTCCTAAGATAAACTTAGCACAATTTGCACTAATAAACTCCAGGATATTATTCCAGAACCCTTCCCTCTCAGCATAAGGTCCATAGATATTAATAAAACAAATCTCCATTTTAAGTGCAGTAGAGTATAGTGCAACACTTAATCCCGACTCCATAGCCCACGAGTTAAGGAAAAATAAAAACCAGTTTTTCTAGCCCACAAGCAAGCCACCGGATATTCCCTTAGCATCAACTGAATAGAAATTCCAACCAAGTAGTAATAATTCCATATTACCAACAAATATACCTCCATCACCCATCGTTTCTTGTAAAAATAGAACATCTACAGACTGATCAGCTATCAATCTGCAAATAGCTAGTTTTTTGGGTTTACTAGCTAAACCCCTAACATTAAGAGTCATAACAATCATAGTGTAACCTTACCACGGGCGTTGCTCTAAGTGCCCCAATAACATCAAATTGTTTAGTACCCAATACAAACTCATTCAAATTGATAGAAGTGGATAAACCCTTCAACCCAGATGAACCTGTATTCATCAGAAACTTAGAACTGGATCCGAGGAAATATCCAGTACCCAATCTTGTTGTAGCCTTAATAGCGGAAATAAACCCTAATTCCTTTAGACTAGATTCTCCCACATAAAATTTATGATTTAAATCCAATCCTACCTCCATAAAATTACTAAGTAGATCCTCATCAAAATCCACCAAAGTGGTTAGACTCAATGGTTTAAGTGTTGACTCACATATATCCTTGGCAAAAAAGGTTACAGACTTAGGAGTAAGAGGCAGTAAACAATTATCAGCACCATTAACATAATTCAAAGGTGAAAGAACATCACGTTCTTTATGGGAAAAAACAAGTTCAACGTATCTGCAGATTTCTTAATTTTCCACACGAGATTGGACTTAGGAACAGTGACAGACTATTTTTAAAAAAAAGGAAGATGACAATGGGCTAGTAAATGACCATAAAGGTGACAACGATTACATCGAAAGGGCAGACCTACATAATCAATGGGTTGAGAAAAAACATTATCACCTTTCTAAATAATCTCAAATCTAAAAGGACCAAAACTTTTCCTAAACAACATATACCATTGCTTAAGAAAGATAAGTCAGCTTCAAGAAAAGTCCCAAGTAAATTTCCAATCAACTTAAAAATCAGAAAATAAATGTGACTTATTAGCCCATTCCATTTTTTAAAATTTTTTGCTTTAGGTGATGTGATGAAAACAATTCAATGTTCAAATCTATGACCAATGCAAAGATAGGATATGCAAAGGATACAATTCCTTAATTAACTATTTTTTAGTTAAAAATAAAATTACAATGAATTTTGAAAATATGACAAAATAAAGGTTTAAGATTATAATAATAATAATAATAATAATAAAAATCTATTTTTAAGGTCACCACCAAGCGAGACACCAAATTGGTGTATGAGACCCCCTTGTTTGTGGGACAAGGGACCCCCCTCTGTGCAGCGATTTAACTGCTAAAGTCTACAGAGGTGTACATACACAACCCCCCTGTGGATTTGAACCCATGACCTCCTAAGAGGAAACACATGCTCTTAACGATTAGGCCGACTCATGCTATACAACTCACTTGCTTTAGTAGATTTAAGAGCGTATAATAATGTGTAGTTAATTTATTTGTAAATGGAAAATTTAAAATATTAAATTAAAGGTAGATATTGTTTATATTTAATTTTAATTATTAATTTTAAATGAGAGTAAATTAATTTTCATTTCGGATCAAATATTTGGAGATACAACATTTTTATGAACACTTTGATAATTATAAAAAAATATGTAAATTATAAACATGTTACATAGATAAACAAATCCAGGTCATTAGTTACACATAACCAAACTTGTACTCATTGAAAGTGATATCAATTATTAAATTAGACAATATATTAACTCTAGTTGAAAATAAAGAATCATCCCCACCCCACCCCACCCCCCCAACACACATATATAAGTTGTGGCCTCTAGACATGGTAAACATAGTTTTTTTGTGATATAACTACAAACTCGAATATACACACATATATATAAGTAGGATTTTGTGATATAACTACGGACTTGAATATAACAAAATACCTCTAATTTTTTTGGTAAGTATTCTAATTGAGTCTTATTTTATTTCATTGCAAATAAACACTATCTTGGACAGTATAAGGTGTTCAACCAATTCACATGAAAGATGGAAGAACACTCATCATACAAAATCTAAATGGAAAGACACTCAACCTACATCACAGAAATTAAATATATATACATGAATATAATGGAAAATATATTCATTTAAGATAGGTTTATAAATACTATTTATCATTTCTCCCTAACTCAAGTGGTTAAGGTGTGGATATCATCAACAAAGTGGCTTAGGTTCAATTCCCCTTACTAGGTTGAGCTTAGTTGGGAGGCCACACCAAAAATCCAACCAGTTGAAGCTATGTATATGTATATGTAAAATTTAGATTATTTTTGACAATGAAGAATCATAATTAATGAGGAGAGGTAGGTGTGGGAATCACAGTAGATCTTAGAGGAAATAAAAAAATAGCCTTTCCTTGGGGTTTAGGAAACTAATGATCAAGTATAAATTCTAACTATTTATCAAGATATAACAATTCTTGGGAATCAAAAGAATGCAACATGATTAGGGAAAGTAATATTAAGAAAATATGGGAGGGAAAGGCCTTATTCCACCTCCCTTAATCATTTAAATTTTCATTGGAATGTTTGAAATTTCATTAAGGGAACGATCCAAGTGGTAACACCAAGGAATGGTAGAGATGGAGCCTATAACCTCCCTCATGAAATTGATATCCCTTCTATACTTTGTAAAATAGTGCACAATTGATACATATGCCATGATTAGACCACAAGTACTAAATGATATTTATTATGGCATGGGATCTAGTATATTTTGTTTGAGACCTTATTGAATTATGTGTGATTAGAGAATGCTTGTCATGTTTTTGGTGAGTTAGATCAACGTTGGATATTTGGTTATGTTCATTGTTTTGGGATTGGAAATTAGTTGGGTATTATTTTGTCCCCACCCTTCAAATTGTGGAAAATCCCTTCACTGGAGTACACAATGAGTGATCATTTCCTCTTAAATATCAAAATTTAGAGAATTGGAAGTTTTAATAGAAAAATCTATTCCTCCATTCCCTATGGAGTGGCATGTACAATCAAATAGGTGTGCATTATGTTAAACGATGGAGTTGTGAAAGGGAATCATGTGAGAAGTATATAGTTGAGACCCAATAATTTCATGGTTTACTTGTCTCAAAATTGAATAAATCAAGTTAATAATGGAAGTGAAACTATGAGATTGAGATGCGCATGGTACAAGTAAAGGAGGTGAGATTATCCTCAAATTGAATCCTTGAAAAATAAACAATTGACATGTGAAATCATGGTAGGAAATAATAACATCAAAATGGAAGAGAAAATGAAGGTGGGAGAATCCAACAATTGGAAATAGGAAATAAAAGGGAAGGGGAAGGAGTACTCTATATAGTGTCACAATCTTACTCGGCAGATCTTCAAGTATGGAGAGAATGCCAACAATATAACAATAAACAATTCAATCTGGTGACTCCCCATGACTAAAACTAGTGAGTCGAACCACAGGGTTGTAAGGTTCCTTTCCAAATGATAACTCTATTTAAGTCCATAAAATGTAGATATTTTATTTTGTTAAGTTAGTATGTAAGGAAATTTTCATGCTAATTAGAATGTAGTAATCATGTTATTTTTAGTCTAATTCACATCTGTAGAAGAATATGTCTCTTTTTTACTCATTTAAAAAACACCAAAATATATTGAAATATTTATGATACTTTGTTAGACAATTCGTATAGTCTAATTTTAATACAAATCAACAATTTCCTTAAAACTTATATGATCTATTATGGTTTGGTGGGAATAGATCATATCAGCAAAGGGTCAGCCTTTAAGTGGTAAATTGGCCTTTCACAAGTTCACTTTCACTATATATTTTCCTCCCTTTATTCTTCCCCTCCTTTGTGAGGAAAGAGTTATGCAGTTAAGGATCAAGTTATTTAGTCGCGCTCCATTAAATACTTTTGGCAGCAATCGATCCTATAATGTTCTTAATTGAACTACCCCAATATTTTTTTTGTAAGATATTTTTCATATTAAAATATAGATTAATGTTTACAAAAATACAGAGACATAAGGCCTCCGAGGATGCGAAAACAACCTAAAAGAGAGTCATGTGAACCTCTCCATTAGAGAAAATAGTCCATAAACATAGTTTCAATGTCATGTTTGTTAAAATATATACTTGATGGGTGATTATTTGGGTTAAATGGATTTAGGTTTAGAGTAGTTGTGGGATAGATTATTATTTTTTTAATAAGATTTTATTTTAATATATGAAATATTGATCTCATATTAAAGATACTATATTGTTATATATATGAAAAAATTGCATGACTTCGTGGAAGTGGATGCATGATAAATTTCTTGGCTATAATTCATTATCTCTTGAGATATATGGATTTTAACAATACATTATCATTTCTACTATTTAAAGAAGATAAAGTATATATATAGTAATTATTTAAAATATTTTTGAATTTTAATAATACATGGTCATAATATACTATCTAAACAAGTTGGATTATTGCACTGAGAGAAGCGAGGTGCTCTCATCCTAGTATGGGGGAGATCCCGTCACGTTAGTCACATTATGCTAGAGGACATAAAAACATATTATGTTAACCCACATAAATAAACAAATAAACAAATAAAAAAAATAATATTGTCGATTCATATATTTATATAGTGTCCACTCAATCCAAAATCAATTCACCAAATAAAGTCCAATTTACGGAAAAAAATAAACTAGCTTAGATCCATAAATTAGATCCCTCTAGGCACTTGATAAATCAAAGTATAAAATTCATCTATGTTAATTTACTAGATTTGTTTTTTAGAAAATGATCATTTGTATCTTTTAATGTTCTTTTCGAGGTTCATTTGTCTTTTTATTCTCTCTAATATATATTAACTATTAATGATTACTCGAAATGCTAAACTCTTTTTTAAAAGATATTCAACCTTCTTGGAAGATTCTAGCTTTTTTATTTTATTTCATTTTTGATTACTTGTAAAATAATTTAAATTAACTAATTTTCTTTGTAATTCACCATAATAATAATAATAATAAATTCTAATAAACTTTAGATATATTTTGGTGTGGCTTTAGACTATAATTTTGATATATTTGATTATGGCTTATTGATTAGAATAAAGGAGTGTCATCCAAATAACATTGATGAGATCAATGTGTTTTTAACCTAACACTACACCTACAAGTCTTGCTAAAACAGAAAAGAATATAGAGAAAAACATGTCGTCTAATTTATCAAATAATAAAAACCCAATAATAAAACTAAATGAAAAGTAATTAAAAGATCCATTTTAAACCCGGATTTACCAAACACTAAAGGAATCAAAATGTTTGAGGTGTAATTTTTTATAAACATTTAAAAATTGAAGATAAAAATAAATTGCACCTAAAGAAATTGGATCCCTCTTGGTGCTTTCTAGATCCAAGTTTAAGATAGATCTATGCTAGTATAAATAGTACTCAAGTATGCATTATCATCACATACCTTATCTCCATTCCACATTTGGAATAATTGGAAAACATGTTATCAATTGTTTTTAGTTTTAAGCTTATGGAAAGTAACTTTATCAAATAAGTCACCATGTTTCTTTACTTTCATGATTAATTAGTAATAAGGAATCTATGATGTATTTTAATGAGTATGTAATATGTATAAGAATAATCTAGTTGTAACACTAGAATTTAGTTAATTTATCTTTTTTCTATGTTTATAAATGTAGTAACATAACTATGTTTATTATCACCCTTTCAGTATAAAACTAATGTTACCATTATTTAGAATCACAAATCATGACCCTTATATGTAGTGTACCATCTTGGGTATTATAGTTTTGTGACACTTGAGGAGGGTGATTTTTGATGGATTATGTATCACAAAGTTATATTATGGACTTGGTTGGGTAACTTGATGATTTCATCTCATCTTATGTATGATTATATGCTTAATTATGCACGTATCAAATCCATTTTGGTTAAAAACAAGTTATATGTATGTTTATTTTTTGCATCAATTTAATGATATGAATTATGATATATGTTTGTAACATGGGAAGGAGATCAATAATAGGAATTTTTGAGAAACGAAAATTACTTGAATTTTTTTACGAGGGGTGAGGTGTCAACCCAGTAAAAGGTTATAAATAAAGAAGAGCACGCATTGTTTTGGGCGGACTTAGAGAGTACATAGATGTCGTTGGAATGGTTCTAGGATTCCTAAATTAGATATCAAGCATAACTTGCTTGGTTGAGGGTGAACATATTGGTGCTAGAAGGAAGAGAGAATTATGGCATTTTTATTTTCCTATATTTCACTTATTGTTGTTGCAAATACATGTGTTGTTTTTGAGCTCTACATCTTAGGACTTCGAGCATGAGAATTTCTCCATGGATAAGTTTGTGTGGTAAACCAGTTGGTATTTTGAGTTGGAAGGTTGAGTTGTTAAAATGTGTAGATCAATTGGTTATTAGTTAAAATCTCAATTATGTTACATTTACTTCAATTTAAATATTGAGTAATTTCCTGGAAGATTTTCTTAGAGTTTGCTAGTTTAAAATATTACAAAATTGTTGTTATTTATTATGTGTTCACCATGTTTATATCTGAGTTAATATATAAAATATTTAACTATTTGTATGTTATCTATAAATATAAATTTACATGCATGTGTTTTATTTATAAATTTGATGTTTTTCTTAATTCATTATAGATCTTAGAAGCAAATCAATCAAAATGGCGACAAACTGAGGACTACAATGAAACTTGAAGGATGGAGGATAACAGTGATCCATGAAGGAGAGTGTTGAGGGTTTGGATCTATCCCCATCTAGAGATCCATCAAAAGGAGTGCATATTGGTAGCATTAAAATTCACTTGAAAGAAATGGGAGGAGAAAATTTGAGAAAACTTGGGGTAAAGCAATAGGGCTTTCAACCTAAGAAATGCTTTCGTAGGGAGGATATGGACCCAAAAATGAAAATAAAATACAAGATATTAAGAGACCAGATTGAATACATGAAATACCATTCATTGATAGAAAAAATTGTGGGAATGATTCCCTCGAAGAAATACCTAGTCTGGCGGATAAATTCCACCTAAAAACTAATGAGGCACTATGATTTTCAACTCGGATCGAAGGTTTTTTTTACTATAAGAATCATTAGTTTGGAGGACCGAAACCGGGTGATTGATGGAGCACCTTACTTTTTCTACTTGACATGCTTGTTTCTCAGACCCTCAAAGGAGAGATTTAACCCAAAAATAAGAATAAATGAGGATTCCACATGTGTGGATAGGATTGTATTCCTTGTCGGGGAGCACGGGGATCCATACAATTTTTAGGACATAGGAAATACCCTTGGTACCTTCATCAATATATCTGATAAAATGAAGGAAAAAAGGTATACAACATATGCTATGAGAGTTTACATGGACTTATCAAAATTCCTCACATAAGCTAAAAACCTTACATGGGAAGATAAGGACTCGAGGCACTTATTGGATTATGAGAAAATATGTTTCTGATGTATGCATTCTCATGACTATGAGAAAATTTTAATATAATTTCCCCTGAATTATGCTCATCCTTAACCTAATAAGAATAAAGAAGTGGATTATAACCAAGGTTTCTCAACAGTGCAGTTGAATAAATGAGGAGGGAGAAGGAAGGATGCCCCAAAGATGAATAAAAATCCTATTGTCACTAATGAATTTGTGATATAGGGGAAGCAACATGAGAATGGGGAAACCTTGGAATCGTTAGTGGAGAAAGAGAACCCTAGTTAAGAAAAATAAAATCTAGGAAAAATAACATGGGAGGAAAATATAGCTAAAGAATAGGTCGTGCCCTAGTAGAAGATGGATATGAAAGAAGAAGGGCATGATATGGAAATAGAGGACATTGGCATAGAGAGAATTGAGAATTTTTGTGTAGAAAAAGGTAAAGGTTATGTCCCCTAGGAGCAATTTTCCTTACTATAAGAATGAATTATAAAGGCTAGGACAATGAAACCTCTAAGGATCTTAGTTGGTTCAGTTGGTTCCTTGAAGGATCATAAGAGGAAATATGTGGAGAAAGGAAATAAATTGGGGAGGAAATTGAATTGGATTTGTATTGCAGAGGCCACACTCACATTAGTTGAATAAGATAAGTACCTTACCATTAGGGATACTTCAGTTCTATAATTTATCAAGTGTTTTTCAATGAAGATTATAACCTGCAACGGGATGAGGTTGAATAGCCCTAAAAAACTCAGATTTTGAAGAAAAAGTTTCAAAAGGAAATGCCATTCATAATGTTCTTACATGAAACAAAGTAGACTAAAGCACGCATTCTAGATGTAGGAAGGAAATCATGGCATGGATATGAAGGAATAGGAATAGATGTGGTTGGGTCCACCAGAGGCCTTGGGATATTGTGGGATACAAAAAATATATCATTGTTAGGATTCATGGTGTTACATAGGTCCATATTAGCATATTTCTACCTTGTTAAAACCAACATCAAAGTGATTTTGACCAATGTCTATGGACCTCATTCCCCTCAGCAGGAGGGGGATTTCATTGAGCCTCTATGAATGGTTCATCACTAGGTCAATGGAATACACTGGGTGATAGGGGGTATTTCAATAAGATCACCTCTCTACAAGAGAAAAATGAAAGAAAAAGAAGGTTGGAGGGGTAAAGTATCGTCTTTAGAGAAGCCATAGAGAATGTGAGATTGGTTTTTATTATTTTTGTTGAGGATAATTTTACTTGGAACAATAAGAGAGGAGGCTACATGAACATTTCTTCTTGCATGGACCGATTTCTAATATTGGATTTAGCGTTGGATCCGGGTAGTGTTGAGACTCATAAATGTCACATTTTCATCAACTTTATCTTCCGCTATTCCTCACATTTCATCGTCCCATTAACCTTTTATCATCCCATTTCCATACATATATGTGGGTTTCACCTTATTATTTCCACTTTATTCATTTTAGTATTATAAGTGAATTTATGATTAAAATATTAGAAATTAAACATGTTTTTCACTAATATCTCAAATATGGATGAGCTTTGTAATGTGTAGGAATATGTGAAGGATTAATTAAAGAAAATACTTCTTCAATATCTCCTCCACCATTTCAAGGAGGTAATTATTCAAGCTAATTCTAATGAGAAGATCATGAAGATTTGGTTGGCATATCTTATCTTGGATTTATGAGAGACATGTGGAGAATTTGTGAGAGACATGTGGAGGATTTGAAGGGATCATATCTTGTAATAATAGGAAATTAGTTGAGTGGTTGACTAAATAGTGGATCTGTCATTATTATATGGTTATCTCCTTCATGTATAAAAGAGAGTGGTATCTCTTCATTTTATTAATGAGATATGGAGGATATAGATCAGAGATAGATAGTAGATTGTAGAAGTTAACTTTGACTTTGTAATATGGAGAAGGGAATTCTTATCTTTTGTTCATAATGGTTGCTTTGATGCTTTCATTATTTATGATTGATTCTTGTGATGTAATTTAAGATTAATTTATGGTTAATGTGATCTCACATGTGTTTTCTTGTTTCTCTTCATATGTTGTCTTTATTTTATTCAATTCACTTTTAGTTGTGTGTTTCATCTTCCTGCATTAGATTAGCAATTGTGTGTTTTAGCTTAAGGGGGGTTAGATTAGATTAGTCTTAGTTTCACGGGGGGTTAGATTAGCTTAATTTTGCTTCAGTCCTGCATATACTTTGCATGTGCTTCGCAATCCTACGAACCTAGGATTGACAAATTAAATGGCTGGGAAATTACTACAACAGAATTAAAATGACATTAATTCGTCCCAATAGGTAGTGCTATCTCAGCCATGATATTACCCTTATCAATATTGAATAATTGGTTGGTCTCTTTATGGTGGAGTGAGTTGGGTTACCAATTCAAGAAACCTTTCTAGTTTGAGCATTTTTGTCTCAGCCATACAAAATTTAGAAATAAAGTGCACCAATGGTGGGAGGACTTAAGGGAAGAAGATGGTCAAATCATGTATTAGTTTCAGAAAAACCTCAAATATATTAAAGGTAAAATAAGTAAGTGGAAAAAGGATGAGTTTGGTAACATATTTGAAGACAAGATATACCTACAAGGGAGGCTCAAAGGAATTCAAAGGAAGGGGATGAGGGAGGGTTACTCCCCTTTTCTTTTAGAGGAGGAAGAGAATGTTCTATCAAAACTCTTAGATAGAGAATGCTACAAATAAATTCTATGGAAACAGAAATATAGGGTTAATGGACTCAAGGAAGGGGAGAGGAACACCAATTTTTTTCATCAATGTACAATTCAACATCGCAGCTAAAATTGAATCCTGCATCTTCAGATGGAATATGGGAAATGGATCGATACTAGAGAATATATTGAAGGGGAACTTGTTCAATTATTTTGAAACATCATGGAGGATCCCAAACCGGATAAAAGAGAGGAAAAAAGTGCATCACCCAACATATTCCTACCCTAGTCACCAATGGAGAAAATGAGTTGTTAAGGAAGCCAATCCGAATGTGTGAATTCAAAGATGTTTTGAAACAAATGGCCAATGGAAAATTATCGGGACCTGATGGTTTCACTATGATTTTTTTCCATCATTTCTGGGATATGGTGAAGGAGGAAGTGTGGAAAATTATGGAGGACTCCAAGAAATTGCAACATATCTTATTGTATTTCAATGCCACATTCCTCACTCTAATTCTGAAAAATGAGTGTGCATATTCACCAAGTATGTTTAGACATATTGAAATGTGCAATGTGATTTATAAGATTATAAAAAAGATAATTTCCAATCGTTTGAAGCCAATTCTGTCGACACTAATATGCCTGAAATAATTGGCATTCGTGGAGGGGCACAAAATTATAGACGATATCACTTTTTTTCATGAGGTCGTCTATTCCCTAAAAAAAATGAGGATTCCTGGGATGATATTAAAACTTGAAATAACCAAATCCTACAAGAATCTTGATTTCCAATACATTCGTGGGGTTATAAGAGAATTTGGGTTTAAAGAGGATTAGACGCGATGGATAATACAACTCATATCATCAGTATTATTCTATATTATGGTTAATGATGCCCCATCGGTCTTCCTCAGACCCTCAAGAGGGATCAAGAAATGGCACCCATTATCTCATTTCCTCTTTTTCCTCATGGTAGAGGGGTTATGGAGATCCATAAAGGATATGAAAGAAAACCAAGAGATGCAGGTATTATGGGTGCACCTTAGGTAAGAAAATAAAAGTTACCAATATTTTTTGTATGCAATTATGTGGATGGGTCACTTGTCCATATAGGAAGCAAGCTCTATCAAGAGATTTTTTCGGGAGTTTGGTGAAGCATTACGCTTCAATATTAACAAAAGGAAGTATCAGGTATTTTTACTTAATACTCCTAGGATAACTAAGCTCAAAATATGTATAATCCTTGGATTCCAGTACAACTCCCTTCAATTCAAATTCTTAGGTGCCCCACTGGTGGATTTAATTGATTGTAAAGTCTCCTTGAAATAACTATTAGAAAAAATGAGAGGCGACTGTTGAATTTGACCTACAAACCCATGAATTTGGTGAGTCAACTGGATCTAGTAAAATATGTTATCTAGGATTTTTATTTCTATATATTTTATAGCGTGAAGGCTCCAAAGGTAGTTTTAAAGAAAATCCAAAACATTCAGAGGAAATTTCTTCTGAGTGGGGGAGGTGACCAAATGAAATGGTATTTGGTAAAATGGGAGAGTGTTTTCAAGCCAAAATTCCATAATGGTATTTTGGTATGATTCTTAATGGTATTTTGGTATGATTATTAATGGTATGATTCTTAATTGTTGAACAAAATGAAGTTGTATAACTATTAATGGTCTTTTGGTATGATTCTTAGCATGCCACATATATTTTAGAATGTAGAGACCAAGGAAAGGACACATATATTTTGAAATGTAGATATGAGGGAAATTATTCTTATTGTTTATATTTTATTGTT
Organism: Pseudotsuga menziesii; assembly: GCA_001517045.1. Taxonomy (NCBI): domain Eukaryota; kingdom Viridiplantae; phylum Streptophyta; class Pinopsida; order Pinales; family Pinaceae; genus Pseudotsuga; species Pseudotsuga menziesii. The sequence goes on from LPNX010670473.1 coordinate 133,032, forward strand.
CTAAAAGTTTAATTTCTTTGACATTATTAGCATTTGACTATTGGTCATGCACAGGTTTGGTATTATGCAATGATTGGTTCCATGCTGCTATAACATCCTACAATTTGAATTTATAATAGTTTTGGAGTTGTGTTTTGGGTTGTTGAAAAATTGTACATGATATTTATTGATTATTGGTTCACATTGTTAGTATGATTTGTTGACATGGATCTTTCACCTTAATGAATTTAGAATTTTCCAGCCAATAAGTTTTATCCCTTGCCTCTATTTTCCCTACATATTTTGTTGTATGTGTTTGTCCTACTTGGTTACTTCATTTTTAATGTCTTTCATCTTATTTTCCTACTATATCTCTTATAGATGACATATGACATCTTGCATTTTTAAAAAGTTTGCAAATTGAGAGCAGTCATTATTATCGAAATAAAAAAAACTACTTACCAGTACAGATTAACTATGAAATTTTATTATCACATATTTGTTGATTTTTAGTTATTCTGTAGTTATTTTATAACAATCCCTTTCCTATTAATTCTTGCTAATGGACATTTAGTCCCCTAGACCTAATTTATCATTGACAATTGTTATTTTTTTTTTTTATGATTATGGCATGATGGTTGAAGGTTGAACCTAACATTGTTAGATGTGATTTTGAATGTTTTAAACTTTTATATAACTCCCATGTTGGTCTAATGATATAAGGATTTTGGATTCCATAGTGATAAGAGGGGTACCTAAGCATAAATATACACTAGGTTAATAATCTGTAACCTTTTCTACATCATCTTAGCTTGCTACTTGCCGTTTGGCATCTACAATAATATTTCTTTATCATCACATGCCAAATAAAAAGAGGAATGTAGCTCTTATCCTTGATTAGTAATGGATATTATCATAATTTCTCATGTGATATTTTTGAAATGAAAACATGAATTTTAATATATCAAGAACAACAACCAATATCAAGAAGGTGAGAAGTTTCCTGAATTTCCTAAATTGCATGAGACGTTTGTGGCATACTCCTCTATGTAACATCTTCATTGGTTAAATTACTAGTCATGTCATAGACTTTGTGAACTAAAAAGTAGCTATCTAGTTCTACTTTATTTGAGATATTAATTTCCCAAAAGTGTTTGACATAGAAATCATCATGCACTTATTGGTTTTATGTCATTTTCCCAATTTCACCTCACCAGTATGGTCAATATGTCTCCTAGATATATGCCCACTAGTATGGTCTAGTTTAAACCTCAACAATATACATGATGAATTCCAATAGTAGTTTCACATATTTATTGTTGTAAGTTATGTCTTGTATGTAAACAAAAATATTTAAACAAAAACCTCTACAAGAGGACACAAAGTTATATATAGATAAGATCATATACTCTTCCTCATATCCTACTTTGATAGTTTTATGTTTTGTTACCATACAAATTTGATCAATAGTTACCAATACCATACATAAGTTTGATTTTAACAAATCAATTTTGAATCTCAACATGTTTTGCTAGCAAATAATGCAATTTGTGAGTTTCACGAGAGATGGTTTTGCTGTCAAACATACAAGAAACAACTGTTGTATCCTTCAAATTGGGTAGATGAATATCCATGGGCTCATGTACATTTCCAACACTAATTCCTCCAATAATAACAATGGGAAATAGAGCTTTAATGTTTCCACATCATAGTTGATCCAATTATTGGCCTTTCTACGATTCACACAATGGATAATTAGCTACAATTTCCTCACCAAGTTGAAATTCACAACATGTATAAATATTTATACATGATACTTTTTAAAACATGCAGTTCTATTCTATAAACAATTAAAGTTAAGGTGAGAAAACCCCCCTATTTCTAAATTCTACCTTGTTGGCCTTGTTCTCCAATTGCTTCTACAACAAGATTCTTAGCATCCTGTAACTTACTTTGTTGTCCTTATATGCCCTCAAGTCCCATCTTACTATGGCAACAACCTACGCTCTTGATTTGAGCTGCCTTTTCTTTCTATTTATCTCTAATAATCATTGTTCCATTTTCTTTACCACCTTGATGTAGCCGCAACTATTTTCCCCAAATTTTCAAATTTTGGACCCCCTTATTATTTTTGGCATTTCTTTGAATCATTGGATCCATGACCCCTTTGTCATGTTTTAATTTCGGACTATGTTAAGGTTAACTCTCCTCCTGTTTTTAAAAATTGTTTATGTTTGAAACTACTGTGGATCGCAGAGTTTAGAGTCTGGTTTGCTACCTTTTGAACTGCATTTTCTTTTCGGAAGCCTGCTTCTCATGCTAGCCACTATTTCGGAGTTCATTTAAACAACTTATCAGAACCTTGTTTCCTTAGGGAGCCTTCATTACGGAAATCAAGCGATGATATTAACTTCTTTGTTGTCACGTCTTCTTGTTTGACTTGTTTATATTATCAGAGGCTGGTTGAGGATAAACCAGAACATTTGTTCTTTGTAAAGCCATTGTTTCAGAGGTAAAATAGGTTTTGACCATTGCGAAACCTTAAGTTGTTCTAAACACTTAGCATTTTTATTAATCTGGCGTCATAGTATGTTTTGGATTGGAGGCAGTTGTTTGTTTATCTTCCACCGTTGTGGCTCCTAAAGCAACTAGGTACCCGCCATGTAAGTTCTCCGCCCACCGATGCATGTCGGTTTTTAGTCGTGTGTCTGTAGCCTTTCTTCTTCCGCCCTTGTGGCTGTGTAACGCACTTACCTTCCGACATCGATGTCTTTCCAATTGTCGACTCGAAGCTTTTCCACCGAAAATTTAGGTCATATACCTTCCGACTCCGATAGGATTAACGGTCTCACGGTACCCGTCGCCTGTTAAGACCCGCTTATACGGTTGTAAATGAGACTACTTGGCCGATGTATAGTGTTTTAAGCCACCTATGAGTTTTCTCTTCCTATCATTCATGAGTTTTTCAAACCCGTGTGTGGATGAGAAAGTGGTGGCAGCACTTGTTAAGGTTTTCAGAACAGGAATGCAGTACATGGCCTCTCTTGATGATTAATCGTTTTGGTTGATGTAGTTTGATTTTATTGAAAATGCAGTCCNGAAACGTTTACAAATGATTACTGCGAGAAGGCATAGCTGGGAGGAGAAGTAGAAGAAAGTTTGGCTGGATCGTGAGAGGCTCGTACTGAAATCAATGAGACCTCAAGGAGGGAAAATAAAAGACAAAGCAGAATGGATGATGACAAAATCCTAGGCTTGGAAAGATCCTTCAATTACCGAGTATATCCCATTTTTTAATTTAAAATCAGAAAACGTAACACATGAAGTGGACCGTGAGTGCTCACGGAAAAGACAAAATGATGATCTTCAATGGTTTCGGGGAGCCCAAAGGTCACACAATTGGGGCAACCCAAACGGTTGGCTGGTTTGGTTTAATTGTAGGATAGTTAAAGTTTATAGGGGATTTTTCCTGGGACAAACTTGTGAACTATTGTTTGTAAGAGGAACTATTTCATTTTACAATGAGAAATTGCAAATTTTTCCTGTTGGAGAAGGTGCTAGGTGGAATGTTTCAATGTAATAAAATGAACAATGTTGAAGGGGAACTATTTCATTTTTTACTATGTTTCATTAACTGTGAGAGTGTTCTAACCCTCTGAACCTATGTTCTTGCCTGAATGTTCTCTCAGTATATTCTATGACGTTTTCCACTATGAGTAATGGGATTTTTTTTTAACTGGTGTTGAGCTATCTTGTCATGTATACTTTCATTCATGTTTATATGTTTTGGTTATAAGAACAACTATCTGTGATTTACCATAACACGTGGGCAGTATTGCATTACTCATGAAATAATATCTAGCTCTCTAGAGATAGCCTAGTTAGTACTTCTTTTCTTGCTTTGTGTGTGATTTAGGTGCTTGTGAGTTTTATGACGAAAGGTAAGAAATTGCGCATCACTTTGTGAATACTCCTGGCATTCTTTATCAAATCTGCATGTTAAATAGGCACTTGCGTATCACACTTTAAGTCAAAAATAACAAAAATATATACGGTGGACCGGGCCGCAACCGGTAAAACGTTTAATTTTTTGTTACTTGACCTACAGTAGCTGAACCACAAATCGGATAGATTCCCCACACCAAATAGTCACGGGCTAGTTGGGAACGTTGATTGGGGAGAATCCCTTGATGTTGTCTCCTACCAATTTCCAAGCCTCAATAGTTTCTGGCACTAGAAGGAGGGCCTCCAGTGCATGGCCGGCCGAGGAAACCGATTTTCCTGAGACTTTTCCACTGGTAATAGTTCAGGAAGCAGTTTGTTTTCCAATCCAATTCCGGAAGAAGGGGGTAGAGAACATTTGTATTCTGTCAACAACCACTCAACAACGAAGTTGTTAATAATATGAGAAGACACACTAGGGCATATGTAAAGAAGATTGGAGGATTTCCGATCATCCCTGAATTACCCAGAAGATAATATAAAAGGAAAGATCATCCTATATTGGAAGACTTAGTGCTGGTTGGGGATTGGGAAGAACTTGTAGAAACAGCCTTACAGGAAGTTTTACAACCTTTGAATCAAGTAGGCCCCGATACTTCTCACAGTTCTCCTGTTCATACTCCTATTTGCTCACCTCCTCACTCTCCACCTAGACTCATGGTAGGCGTAAACGCAAATCAACCTCCCAACCCACCAAATCCACCACCTGCCTGGAAAACCAGGTTACCTTTAAACCTAACACCTTTTTTGCATGATTTATCTCAATATTTTGAAATGATGCTGCCCAAGTTTGACCCAAGTGAGAAGGTGCTAGTAGATGACCACTTGCAAAGTTTATATTTGGCAATAGAAGGATTAAGGGCTGGGGAAAATGAGGATGTAGTTTGTAGACTTTTCCCGCACACCCTTAGGGAGCTGCAGCATCATGGTACTTTGGTTAGCCTGCAAACCCTATCCCTGATTGGGATACCTTCGAGAGGATTTTTAGAAGTAAGTATGTGACCCAAAAGACTCATGCATCCCTCATGAAAGGACTATGCACCTTAAAGAAAGATAGAAATGAGAAGGTGCATAGCTTCACCCAAATATTTGCAATGTACCTCAAGAATTTTTCTAAAGCTGACAGACGTTTGGATAAAGTCCTGATTGAATATTATACCTCAGCTTTAGGACCCGAGTTGGCCATGTTTTCCAAAATAAATGCCAATCCTACTCTAGCGGAGACCTATGAGGAGGCAGAAAAGGTATAGGCTGAAAGGGAAAGCATCAATTATTATCTCGAACGGTCATGAGAGAAAAATGTGGGGAGGAAAGATTTGTTGTTTACCAAGTCTAAGGAAGAGCAGTCACCAGATTTTGAAGGAATGGAAAAAACGATGTAGAAGATTTAGAACAGAATCATAGACTTGGAAAAAGAAAAGGAAGCCCATAATTTCTACAAGCCTTATTACAAGAAAAGGGAAGATAACAACCAATCCCAACCCCCTCCACATAATTCAGCATCTATGAATTTGATAGAGGTAGGAATGGACAATTTCTGCACTTTCCATCAGCAACCCCACTCTGAGAAGAATTGTCCTCAATGGATAAACTCAATGATGTTGGTCATGAATCAGTTGTTGGATTCTAAATTGACAAAAGATGGAGATGAAGAAAGAAAAGACAACAATACATCAACAAAAGAACAAGAGGATGAAACCATGGTTCTATGGGATGGTGTTTCTTTGTTTGACGTTAAAGAGGAAAAGGTTTTGGGACACAAAGACATCTTGGAAATGAATGTAACAACAAGAATCAAAGGGTTGGCTAAAGAAAATAGTCTCGTGCTCCCAAAGATTAAAAGGCTTCAAAAGAATGTTAAGAAATTTCAAAATAATTCCTCAGCTGATAAAATTCCCGAATTCACCATCTCCAGGTTAGATCCTAGACAGAATGATATGTTTTCCAAGCCCAATGAAGAAAAAATGAATGTTGATAAACCGCATCCCACCGAACCTCATATGTATTATGACATTGTGGAAGATATAAAGAAGGTAAGGGAGAATATCTCATTATTTGAAATGTGTAAGGTGCCACAACATAAATAAAAACTATTGAAAGCGCTTGAAGCATCAGAGGAGAGGCTGCCCACTAACAATCAACCCAAGGAAGAAGAAGAAATAGGGGAAGCAAGCATTGGGGGTAAGCCTAAGAAAAAGAATCCACCTTTCCTCCTCACTTTCAAAATTTTTAATCAAAACGTACATAATTGCTTGGTAGACTCAGGGGCATCGGTTAATGCCATGCCAATATCAGTCTGTAAAAGGATAAATGGGAAGCCTAAGCCATCCACTTGGAGGGTTGTTAAGTTGGATAGGATGAATGTGAAGGTAATTGGGGAAATGGAGGATGTCCTAGTCCACATGTCTTCAAATGATAAAATGTGCCAATTTATTGATATTGTGGTGGCTGACATACCAGAAGCTTATGGGCTCATTCTGAGCAGAGACTGGTCAGCAAAGCTATATGGATATTTTGCCTCGGACTGGTCACATCTATGGCTACCATATAAAGGAAGCCTGAATCAAATTAAAATTTTGAGGGAGCCTCACATGAAGTACAATGTTACTCAAATCGAAGGAAAAAATGAATCAGTGGATCCTATTTTGGGAAATTACTTTATTGAATTGGAACCAGGAAATTACCAAGTAGAAGAAGCCAGTGACACGCCAGACGCCCAACCTGATCTCCTTCGGTTTTCACAGGCTGATGAAATCGATTGTAAAATAGTAAACTTAGTAGTAGAAGTAGATTCTAGTATAGTAGTTAGCGATTTTTGGAGACTTTTATTTGATGGATCGAAAATGTTAGAAGGTTCAGGAGCCGGCTGTGTCCTGATAGACCCCAAGAAGAACAAACATTTTCTTTCATGTAGGTTAGAGTTTGAATATACAAATAACACAGCTGAGTATGAAGCGTTGGTTCAAGGTTTAAGGAAAGCAATCGAATTAAAGGAAAATAATCTAAAAGTTTTTGGAGATTCTGAAATAATTGTAAAACAAATTCAGAATCAAATACATTGTATTTCTCCTCACTTAAAAGCTTATCAAAATGAGGTATGGGATTTACTCAAATGTTTTAACGCATTTAATATTATATCAATTCCAAGACTTAAGAATGCAGCAGCTGACTTGTTGGCCACAGCAACTACTAGGCTTGTGCCTACTAATAATCGGTGCTCCGTTGAATTTCTTTTCAAGCCCTCAGTTCCAGATATGATTACCAACCTACGAGTGTTCAACGATGATCAACAGATTATAGAATGCTTAACAAATGATGAGGTATTTAAAGGGGCAATTATCGATGATGAATACCATCAGGCCGAGCTAAAATTTGATAATTTCATCCCTAAAGGAGTCAAAACCTTAGAACGAATGTTTGATTTAAATGAAAAATTTAGAAGACCAACAAACATGAAGACTCATAGCTCATCTCTACAGTTCGAATTGATAAATTTAGGGACTGAGACAAAGCCCAAATATGTGAATCTTGGAAAATGTTGTTCACCAGTAGAAAGAGATAAGTTCATCAGTCTTTTTAATCACTATAAAAATGTTTTCTCCTGGACATACGAAGATCTAAAGACATATGACACTAGTATCATCCAGCATGTTATCCCCATCAAATCTGGATTCAAACCTTATCAGCAACCTTTAAGGAAAATGCACCCAAAATTGGAGCCTCTAATCCAGAGTGAAGTTAAGAAATTATTGGATGCTAGAATCATTTTTAAGGTCAGACACTATGAATGGGTCTCAAATCTGGTACCAGTGAGAAAAACATCTGGAGAAATTAGGCTATGTGTGGATTTCAAAAATTTAAACCGTGCTTCAGATAAAGACAATTATCCCGTTCCACCCATGGAGCAACTACTACAAATGGTCTCAGGTTCTGAACTATTTTCTTTATTAGATGGATTCTCAGGCTACAATCAAGTATTAGTAGCTGAAGAAGACAGATTGAAGACAACATTCAGGACCAGATGGGGAACTTTTGCTTATCAAAGAATGCCCTTTGGGCTTATAAACACTAGAGCTACGTTCCAAAGGGCTATCGACATAGCTTTCCACAATTTGATTGGCCACAGTGCTGTAGTGTACCTCGATTACATCATGATATTTTCAAAGAGGAGAGAAGAACATGCATTTCATCTAAAGCAGATTTTTGAATGCTACCAGAAATATGGTATCTCACTCAACCCCAAAAAGTGCGTGTTCGCTGTTACGGAGGGTAAGTTGCTGGGTCATGTAGTTTCAAAAAATGGAATCTCCATAGACCTAGAAAGGATCAAATCCATTGAACAGATCCCCTTGCCCCATAATAAAAAGGGGATGCAATCATTTATGGGGACAATAAACTTCGTATAAAGGTTTGTGCCAGACTTCGCTCAAATTGCCAAACCTCTGCAGCAAATTGTACAATTTAAGTGGACTGAGGTGGAGAAGAACGCATTTAGCAAGATTAAAACTGTTGTTGTGCATGCACCCTCCCTCAAAATACTAGATTTCAATAAAGATTTTATTCTGTACACTTTTGCATCTGATGATTCGCTAGCAACTGTGCTTACTCAGAAGGAAGATGGGGGAGATGAACTCCCCATATATTTCATGAGCACTGGTCTACAAGGGGCTGAATTAAATTACCTGGCTATTGATAAACAAGCTTACGTAGTGTTTAAAGCAGTGAAACAATTCAGGCCCTACATACTAAAAAACCGAACCAAGGTGATCATCCCATACCCAGCTGTGAGGTCTCTTTTTGTACAGAAGGAGTTAGGCGAAAGAAGGGGTAATTGGGTAACAGCTCTTCAGGAGTATGACCTTGAGTTCAAGCCAGCTTCTATAGTTAAAGGGCAAGGGTTGTGCAGACTAATGATTGAAAATGGAAATAATGAAGAACATGCCTGGGAAGACGAGGTTGAATTACATTTGATGGATGTATGTCCTCTGTTCACATCTTCGAAATCTTGGTATCGAGATCTTCTGCATTACCTTCATATAAGATTGTTTCCAGAACATTGGAATTCTAAGGAAAGAAGAGCACTGCATCTTAAATCAGCTTCCTATCAAATTATTGAAGGAATATTATTTAGAAAAAATTACGATGGAGTTCTTCTCAGATGCTTAAAGAAAGAAGATGCAAAGAAGGTAATGACAGACTTGCATGACGGGCCTGCTGGGGAACATTTTTCAAGAGATACTACAGCTCACAAAATTCTCAGAGCCGGATACTATTTGCCCATGCTTTTCAAAGATGCACGCGCTCATGTTAGGAAGTGCGACACTTGTCAAAGGTGTAGCGGAAGACAAGATAAAGCAGCACGGCCATTGAAGCCTGTGATAATAACAGAGCCCTTTGAACAATGGGGGTTAGATATCATTTGGGAGATAAAGCCAAATTATTCCTTGCAACACAAGTATATCCTGATAGCAACTGACTACTTCACTCGCTGGGTCGAATCCATCCTGTTGCGCAAAATAAATGAGACTGCGGTCATAGACTTCTTGCAAGACCATATTATGACCAGGTTTGGAGTTCCAGTTTCTTTAGTTTTTGATAATGCTACTTACTTTTTCTTAATAAAATTAACTGCTTTTTCTCATGAGAAAGGGATTAAGTTGCATTACTCTACTAATTATTATCCATAGGGAAATGGCTTAGCTGAATCTACCAACAAGAAACTAATTAGGATTCTAAAAAAGACGTTGATAGAAAATCATAGGAGTTGGCACTCAGCTTTACCAAATGCCCTTTGGGTTGATAGAGTCACCCCCAAGTCTTTGATAGGTGTGTCTCCGTATACCCTTGTGTATCGTAAAGAGGCCATTCTCCCCCCCAATATCATGCTACCCTATTCCATAATAGCTCAAGAATCTAGAGGATCGGATAATGAAGTCTTGCAAATGAGGATATATAATCTTCTGAAGACAGAGGAGTCTCAATCTAAAACTAGAGAACACTTTAAGCAACAACAAGAGGTAGTAAAAATATGGTTTGATAAACACAAGGTGGGAACAAAATACTTTGAAGTGGTACATTCGGTTCTCAAGTGGGACCACCCCCATGATGAGAAAGGAAAACACATGAAGTTCCATTAGTTGTGGGTAGGTCCTTTCCAAATTGCGGCAAAGCTTGGCCCTTCAACTTATAAGTTGCAATATTTACAAGGGTGGGAAGAGAACTTACCAGTAAATGGATTAGTTCTCAAACCTTATTTTTCCTGAGTTTTGTTTGTGTTCTTCTATCTTGTATATAAATAATATGGCCTGGCCATTTTCTTTGAGTTAGGTGGTTCAGTCTTGTTTTAGTTTAATTTCTACTGATTTCAATAAAGGAGGAAAACCCGCGGTTGCATGGAGAACATCCAAATTTTGGAATGACTAAATTTCTTGGGTATAAGACTATATTTTTCTGTTATCTAAAAGAACTTCTTCCATTTTAGAAGTTTTCTCGAATAGCTATGTACACATTGAAGTCCTTCTTAACCCCTGTGAAATAAACCAGAATCAAAGGGTCTGGAATACTATTTTGAGGCTCCATCCATGTCACATTTAAAATTTCCTAAGGAGTGACAGCAAAAGGGCCCATGGAAAGAAGAAAGGTAAATGTTATATTATATATAAATGAGCCCATGCCAAGAATTGAATGCCAAAAGGCAGATAAGAGTCGAAAGCTCCTATGAAAAGCATTATATCTCAAAACAAATGATGAACCATATAAGTACTAAATCGCTAAAAGTTCCTCTCCGTCCATGAGATGAAACGTGAATACACCTCTCACACAAAAGGACACTTGGGATAGAGGAGCCTAAATCAAAATTCAGAAAGAAAGGCATGCAGGAGGACTCATATGAAAAGGACAAAAGTCCAAAAGCACGAAAATTGCTAAAATGGCATGGGAATGAGGAACAAATGAATATTTCTGTTTACCATATGCTACAATCCTGTGGTGTCCAAGCCGCGGCAGCTACCTGAAGACAAAGGTAACAATGAAATTCATCTTTCGACCTCAAAAGAGTTATCTTGACTTGAAAATCCTGGTTTCCACTCTCCCAAATCGGACTATCATCAATGAGTAAAGGTACATATCTTTGCTATTTGAGAAATCCAAATAGCTGGAAGAATTCAATAGGTTTGTTTGTTGTTAAACAGTAGGTCACTCAAGGAATAATCGTTCAGAGATCTAGGTTCACCAGGTAATCGCCAATTGTTGCAACAACAACTGTTTTCCCCAAATTTTCAAATTTTGGACACCCTTATTATTTTTAGCATTTCTTTGAATCGTTGGATCCATGACCCCTTTGTCGTGTTTTAATTTCGGACTATGTTAAGGTTAACTCTCCTCCTATTTTTAAAATTTTTTTATGTTTGAAACTACTATGGATCGCAGAGTTTAGAGTCTGGTTTGCTACCTTTTGAACTGTGTTTTCTTTTCGGAAGCCTGCTTCTCATGCTAGCCACTGTTTCGAAGGTCATTTAAACAACTTATTGAAACCTTGTTTCCTTATGGAGCATTCATTGTGGAAATCAAGCGATGATCTTAACTTCTTTGATGTCACATCTTTTTGTTTGACTTGTTTATATTATCAGAGGCTGGTCGAGGATGAACCAGAACATTTGTTCTTTGTAAAGCCATTGTTTCAGAGGTAAAACAGGTTTTGATTGTTGTGAAACCTTAAGTTGTTCCAAACACTTAGCATTTTTATTGATCTGGCATAAGAGTATGTTTTGGATCGAAGGCTGTCGTCTGTTTATCTTTTGTGGTTGTGGCTCCCAAAGCAACTAGATACCCGCCATGTAAGTGCTTCGTCCACCGATGTGTGTCAGTTTTTAGTCGCGTGTTTGTATCCTTTATTCTTCCGCCCTTGTGGTTGTGTAACACACTTACCTTCCGATGTCGATGTCTTTCCAATTGCTGACTAGAATCTTTTCCGCCCAAAATTTAGGTCATAGCCCTTCCCACTCTGATAGGCTTAACGGTCTCATGGTGCCCGTCGCCTATTAAGAACCGCTTATGTGGCTGTAAATGAGACTATCTCGCCGATGTTTAGTGTTCTAATCCGTCGATGAGTTTTCTCTTCCCGTCGTTGCTGATTTTTTCAAAACCGTGTGTGGACGAGAATGTGGTGGCGACACTTGTTAAGGTTTTCAGAACAGGAATACAGTACATGGCCTCTCTTGATGATTAATTGTTTTGGTTGATGTAGTTTGATTTTATTCAAAGTGCAGTCCCAATGAATGATAAATTTTGTTTAATTGCAGATGGATTCAAGAAAATTTTACAAATGATTACTGCGAGAAGGCATAGCTGGGAGGAGAAGTAGCAGAAAGTTTGGTTGGACCGTGAGAGGCTCGTACAGAAATCAATGAGACCTCAAGGAGGGAAAATAAAAGACAAAGCAGAATGGATGATGAAAAAAGCCCAGGATTGGAAAGATCCGTCAGTTACCAAGTATATCCCGTTTTGTAAGTTAAAATCAGAAAACGTAATGCATGAAGCGGACCATGAGCGCTCATGGAAAAGACAAAATGATGATCTTCGACGGTTTCGAGGAGCCCAAAGGTCACACGATTGGGGCAGCCCAAACAGTTGGCTGATTTGGTTTAAATGTAGGACAGTTAGAGTTTATAGGGAATTTTTCTCGAGACAAACTTGTGAACTATTGTTTGTAAGAGGAACTATTTCGTTTTACAATGAAAAATTGAAAATTTTTCCTGTTGGAGAAGGTGCTAGGTCGAATGTTTCAATGTGAAAAAATGAACAATGTTGAAGGGGAACTATTTTGTTTTTTACTGTGTTTCATTAACTGTGAGAGCATTCTAACCCTCTGAACCTATGTTCTTGCCTAAATGTTCTCTAGTATATTCTGTGACGTTTTCCACTATGAGTAATGGGATTTTTTTTAACTGGTGATGAGCTATCTTGTCATGTATACTTTTATTCATGTTTATATGTTTTGGTTATAAGAACAACTATCTGTGATTTACCATAACACGTGGGCAGTATTGCATTACTCATGAATTAATATCTAGCTCTCTAGAGATAGCCTAGTTAGTATTTCTTTTCTTGCTTTGTGTGTGATTTAGGTACTTGTGAGTTTCAAGACAAAAGGTAAGAACCTGCGCATCACTTTGTGAATACTCCTAGCATTCTTTATCAAATATGCATGTTAAATAGGCACTTTCATATCATACTTTAAGTCAAAAATAACAAAAATATATATGGTGGACCAGGCCGCAATCGGTAAAACCTTTAATTTTTTGTTACTTGACCTACTGTAGCCGGACTGCAAAATGGATGGATTCCCCACACCAAACAATCACGGGCTAGTTGGGAACGTTGACTGGGAAGAATCCCTTGCTGTTGTTGCCTACGAATTTCCAGGCCTCAACACACCTTCAGCCAAATATCCAACTTGGCCAAAACTTCTTTCCAACCATAGTAGTATTACAAGCTTCTCTAACTGCTTCCTTTTCTTAGCCAATCTTGCCCCATATTTCACTTTATTTACCATAATTTTACAACAGACTATAATACTGCAATTTATTTCATTCCATATTCATATGGACTCCTTTCCAATTCCATTCTACTTTGCAACTAATACCAAGCTGAAATAAACTTTCCACATAATATACCTTCGTGTGCATTCCATCTGGATGTAGCTACAATATATTAGGTTCTTTTCTATTTGCTAACCACTTGTATACTTAGAATGCAACCAACATTCTCTACCTTTTTATCATCCAGTCAATTCACATTTACTGCTATAATAATTTACTAAATGCTACAATATATTCTATGAGCTTTAACAACCCTCATATGACATCTCATACCCTTGCTTGTCTCTAGCTGCCTTTAAGCTTTGTTCCAATTCTGAAATCTTGATTTTCATTTCCCTCGATAATTCTCTGCCAAGAGAAATTATCTCTACCAATATCTATCCATACCATGGAGTGCTTTATTCCTCCACTAGCAGCTTCCCCACAAAAGTGAAAGTGAATTATTGACTTCACTTTATTTACATATAAGTTGTTGTTCCCTATTTTGCAACTCTTTTAGGAATACATAAAATATGTGTCTCTTTTAGGAATACTGATCACATATGCAATATCCCACTTATATTCCCCCTGAATATTTTGTAAATTTTGAAAAAAAGAATATATTGTAAAGATTCTATGGTGAGGAGCTCAAGGCCAAGGCCCCACCAGCAGAGCCTTGTTTGTTTTTTTAGGTGAAGTAATTCCCTAAGCTGTAGACTTGGGGGACCTAATACATGAATGAAACCTAAGTGATGGGAAAACTATGTCCACTAAGGGGCAAGGTTAAAATGGTGAGGGGATCTTTGTGGTTCTGATAAAGATTTAACTTCTTCTTTAAAGACCTAATCTCTTAGGTGTCTTCCTAGGTTAAGGTAAGTCCTAAGTATACTAACTTACATTTTTGGGGCCTTAAGGATGCTTATACCTAATACCCCTTAAGGCATCAGGTCTGAGGGAATTCCCCTAGAACTATTATTAAGAAGTTCAATCTTCTACCTTAAGACAATATTATATTCATCTAAAATTTATTAAAGGCGAAACACTTCTAAAGGTTTAGCTACAAGAATAATTCTCACTTAAAAAAGAGAGAAGATATGGGTACTACCTTAATGGGGTGACTTTCCTTTAGAAGATACAAGCTATGCTCTACATACATATAAATACATGTATGAATATATATGTATATATAGAAAGAGAGAGAATCTTGGATAAAAAGTTAATGAACAAAATACCGCCTACGGGTGATAGTATCCTTATAAGGACCAAATGGGAAACCATATTCCTATTGACTAAGCTACATTATCGAGGGAGATACTAGATTTTATAAAAATAATAAGTTCAAGAAAAGGCCTACCAAATTATGAGAAAAGGGGGGGTGCTTCCTCTGAATTTCTTTTAATAACCAAAAGGAAAACTTATAAGCATGATCACCACTTGTCTGGTAGGATATTTATTAACTAGAATAGCAACCATACAAGGAAAAGGGAATATTTTGAAAATCAAGCTAGGTGGTGTGTCATATGACTTGAAGTACCCGCTTTTTCCTTATTTACTTTGGGAAAACTTGTAAGAAGATCCCACATACCACGGTTGACTCTGTTGGAGATGGAAAGGCTTTAGTATATAGAAATTATTGCCTTATGTTTTATAGAAGGGAGGGTCTACCATCCAAAATGAAGTTAGCATTTACCAGCTTTTATAGGAGATCTCCTAGAAATTAGCCATGCCACTGGTTTAATGGGATTTCACTGTAATAATATATCAAGGAGCCATTGGAGGGAATTGTTTTACTTATTTTTTCATGACGCAAATGGGGGGGGGGGGGAAATCGTTTCTTAAAGGAAGGGTTATACCTACTGGACGGGGGGCGTTTGAGTGGAGATCTCTAGAATCAGAAGCAATGTGACTCTAGAAGAAAAAAAATTAGTCTGCTTTGAATTAGTAGGATGAGCTCCAGCCATATGCTGTGACAGCGAACTCCCTCGGCAACAGGCTCATGGAAAATCGGTGGCTCGTTGGACCATATGATCTCCTACATTGGAGATTGGATTCATGGCATGAAACAAACACTATGTGCAACCTCAACAAGCCAACGCGATGAGCGTTTGACCGCACCCATTTGAAATCTTATGCGATGGATACTGGGTCAGGTAGGAGCTCATGTCGAAAGATGGAGATCGTACTTGGTATGTGGTCCCTCTACCCAGCTATGGAAATCGTTGTCTATTTTTGTATTAAAATATAGTTCTGCATTTTACACCCTTGTAAAGACCTGGGGACTTGGGTCTGCGCTGTTTTAAAACATAGATCTGCTTTCTTAAAGATATGAGTACTGGAATTCCTACATTCCATATGCTGGCGTTATGCTTGGTAGAATCTGTATATTAGATATATATATATATATATATATATATATATATATATCCACACCCTTTCAATCGGCAATGCATTGTGATTCTATCCGTGATCTGAAACCTTGGAAAATAACTATGTTAAATGTTGGGGATCATCACGAATCCGTGTTAGGGTTAATTTTCGAGTTTTTTGGAAAACATACCCCAGGTCACTGCCTTTTCCTAATCCCGATCCGTTAGGCTTTCTATTCTCCTTTGAACCTCTGGATGTGGCTCCTATATATTAAACACCAGATCCAAGGAATCGAGCTTTTTGGTTTACACGTCCCCTTATCCTTATTGTAGTTGGGACATAGGGAGGATAAGCTTTAGATCATAGAATGGAATATGCTACACCCTTTGATTATTTGGCATGTTTTATCTTGTTTAATGAATGACGAAATGTTGTGTCCAAGGATCCATCCCTAGTATGAGTATTTAAACTATGGGATCTTTTTGATAAGGGTTTAAGTACTTGCTAAGATCATAGGTTCTATGAAAAACTACATTTTTGTATTAATATATTTACTCTCTCGCTCAAAAGGACTGAACTCTAGAAGCAGTTGTTAGGGCTCTTAGGAAGTACGTAAGTTGTAGGAGAGTCGAGTCCTACATTTGGGTTGGTAAACCTTATTTAAGCGTCTAATTTCATTATAAATTGATAAGGAATCGATATAGTATATATATATATATATATATATATATATATGTAGGAATGGAGAGACAGTGATATAACCTTTTCCCTCATATATTGTATCTGTGTATGTGTTCCTTGTGTAAAGGTATTTTTCCCTTTGTAATTTTACCTTTCACTTCTGGTATGCCTCATCAGTTGACGAGCATTTGAGCATTACACTTTTGAAGTTTCATATATATATATATAGGACTATGGAAACAACAACGTTGTTGATTGTAACTTTTTAAATGAAATAAATGTCACAAGATGTGAAGGTTTGGTGGACGTAGCCCAGGGATTGGGTGAACCACATACTTCGGTGTCTCTCTCTTGTTTGTGCCTCATGTGTGTTTATCTTCGTGTCTCTGTGCATTGTGTGTACATGTTTTAATTTCTTCATGTTAATTCTATACATATGATTCCGTACTGCAAATGGACTGTAGTAATGTAAATGATAATCAAGAATGTTGTTGCTATCTTAATGTTTAATTATATGCATAGTAAGTCATGTTCAAAGCACTAGGATGATGCAATACTAGTGGTTATGAATAATATCTTAGGGAGTTTACATTAAAGAAAATTGTCGAAAGATTGTTTACAATGCATATGTTTTGACACTATCAAATTTGAGTGAACATGTTTTATATGAAATGCCATGGAAATCTGCTGCTAACATGATTGACTCGTTTTGTAGTATCAACCAAACAAATATTCCCCCCTTTCACACATAATGGCATTGAGGTATAAGGGGTTAATTATAGAATTGTTTTTAAGGACACCATAAGGATGAAGTGTTGGTGTACTACACCTCTTAAGTCACAAATGATAATATATTAGAATTATATTAGAATGAATAATGTATGGTTGTGTTGCTGCCGCAACTTTTCCTCCTCGATTTTATTTTTTCACTTAAACTCTGGGACCCCTCCTCATCATTTTTGTGTGGATTGATTGTTAAAGGCTGTGCACCCTCGAGCATATCTGTTTGTTTTGAAGTGAATGCCCGCTATTTTGTTTGCCTTGTTCAGTTTAGTTTGAGTCATGTGGTCCGTTTTAATCCCATAGAGCATGAATTTTTTCCTTAGCAAAGAAAAAATGTTTTTGGCTGTAGTTGATCCTTAGCGCTATTGGTTTTCTCTTTGGATCGAGCCTTTTTCAGAAGATGCTGAGCCTCATCTCACCCGCCATAGCGGCTCCTTGATCAAACTTTCCGCCCGATTGGAGTTTCATCCGACGTCCGATTCATTTGTTTAGACTGCCTTCTCCCAAGTTCCTACTCGCCCGCCGTTGCGGCTGGAGGGATAAAATCAGCTCTCGATTAGTGTTTCATCCGACGTCTGACTTAAGCTCTTTTCTCCTGCCCGCCTATTTTTTTCCTTTACCCCCTCTGCTGTTGCGGGTGGTAGAGCAATCTAGCCTCCGATACACTCCTCTCTGGCGCCCGATTGCCTTTATCGCCCGTGTTGTCACTTACCTGGTTCTTATGCTCCTACGTCATTGCGGCTCCTGAAGCCTTTCCCCATTCGATGCAGAAGTCTGTTCCCGCCCGATCCTAGTATCGCCCGACCGCCGGTTTAGTGTTGCCGCGAGTTCTCGCTCGGATGAACCAGGCTAGCCCCTTGTGAATTTATTATTATGGTTAGAATTTTTCAATGCCCAATATCTCATTTTAGTGGATAATACACCAATGTTGTCTGCAGGGAGAATTCCATAGATCGCTGAAGCAATTCAGAGCGAGGAAAAGGACAAAACAAACAAATGACAGAGACAAACGAGGAGGCATTTTCAGCAGTTACGGTCAGAAGGTAAACGCCTATGGAAAATGATTGGGAGAACGTAACGACCAGAGAAGAAACTGAATCGTCAAGGACGCTGAAAGGTCACACGCTGAGGGAAACCCAGAAGGCAGGAGTTGTAGTTTAAATAAGGGGAAGCCTGACTGAACAGGGGCTTTTTCCCCTGGAAAAAAATGTAAATGTTTGCTTGTAAGAGGAACTACTTCATTTTGCAAAAAGGAACTGCAATTCTACCTGGTTGGAGAAAGTGAAATGGAATGTGTCAATGCGTTTCAATGAATGATGTTGGAGAGGAACTATTTCGTTTTCAGCTGCATTTCATTTACTATGAGAATGTTTAATTTTCTGAACCTATGTTCTTATTAAATGTTCTTTGGTATTTTCATGATCTTTCCATGTGAGTAATAATGGTATTCATACAGCAATTGACTACCTGGTTTTTAAATATTTGTGATTGTTCATGTGTTTGAAAGGAGTCTCAGCTAACTGTAACCCTTCATACTGCATGTGCGAAAAATGAATTACTCACTTAAAATTGATGGCTCGCTCCCTAGGGATAGATTAGATAATTAGTTTGTTTCTCACTGTATATGATTTGGTTGCCTACGGGTCTAAGACAAGAGGTAAGAACCTGCGCATCACATCGTGACCGCCCCTCACAGTCTAATCACCTTGCACTTAGTTAGGCACGTGCATTTCATCTATTAAGTCAAAATACAAATTCCGGTGGACCGGGCCGCAACCAGTAAACCCTTGTTGTTACTTTGACCTACAGTAGCCGGACTGTAAACCGGATGGATTCCCTATACCAAACAGTCAGTGTGCTAGTTGGGAATGCTGATTGGGGAGAATCCCTTACTATTGCCGCCTGCGATTTTACAGGCCTCAATAGTTTTGGCGCTAGAAGGAGGGCCGCCAGTGCATGGCTGGCCGAGGAAACCCGTTTTACAGAGAACATTCCGCTGGTTACAGTTCTGAAAGTAGTGGACCACGTAATCCATCTCCAGAAGAAGAAAACAGAGAACATCTATATCCTGTTCGCAACGAGATCATAAATGATCTAAGAAGACATACCCGTGCATATGTAAAGAAGATTGGAGGGTTGCCAATTATCCCCGAACTGCCTAGAAGAGAGTACAAGAAGAAGGACCGTCCTTTAAGTGAAGATTCGGTGTTGGTAGGAGACTAGGAAGAACTTGTGGAAACCGCCTTACAGGAGGTTGAATTTCCTTTGAACCAAGTAGGTCCAGACACTCCTTACAGTTCTCCTGTTCGCACCCCTGCTGGTTCACGTCCCCACACCCCTGTTGGTTCACCTCCACATTCTCCACCCCAACTCATGGCTGGTGTTAACACCAATCAACCCCCACCTGCATGGAAAGCCAGGTCACCTCTGAATTTGACCCCACCTTTGCACGACCTACCCCAAGCCTTCGAAAAGTTATTACCTAAGTTCGACCCAAATGAGAAGATATTAGTGGATGATCACCTACAGAGTTTTTATTTGGCTATAGAAGGACTGAAGGCAGGGGAGCATGAAGATGTGGTTTGTAGATTGTTCCCACATACCCTCAAAGGAGCTGCATCCTCTTGGTATTTTGGACTGCCCGCCAATTCTATCCCAGATTGGGATACTTTCGAGAGAATATTCAGAAGTAAGTATGCCATCCAAAAGACTCATGCTGCCCTCATGAAAGGTCTGTGTGCATTGAAGAAAGATAAAAAAGAAAAGGTGCACAACTTTACACAAAGGTTTGCAGCATATCTAAAAAATTTCTCTGAAATCGATAAGCCTTCAGACAAAGTACTGATCGAATACTATACTTCAGCTTTGGGTCCTAATTTAGCCATGTTTGCAAAAGGTAGGACCAAGCCTACTCTGATGGAGACTTATGAAGAGGCAGAAGTGGTGGAGGCTGAAAGGGAGAGCGTCGAAGATTATCCTGAACAGTCAGGGGAGAAAAGGAAAACCTTACTGTTTACTAAGCCCAAAGAGGAGAAAGCACCAGACTATGAAGGTATGGCCAAAATGGTGCAAAAGCTATCTAACAAGATCATAGATTTAGAGAAAGAAAAAGAAGCACAAAAGTTCTACAGGCCATACTATAAGAAAAGAGAAGACAACAATCAGGCCCAACCTCTTCCTCAAAGGAATGCATCCATGAATTTGATAGACATAGGTATGGAAAATTTCTATACTTTTCATCAGCAGCCTCACTCCGAAAAAAACTGTCCGCAATGGATAAATTCAATGACATTGGTCATGAATCAGATGTTGGATTCCAGACTGACAGAAGAAGATGATGAGGAGAGGAAAGAAAATGCTGCTTCCACTTCTACAAAAGAACAGGAGGAAGAGACTATGGCATTATGGAGTTCTGTTTCCGTGCTCGACGCTGAAGAGGAAAATACTCAAGGACGCAAAGCGGTCAGAGAGGCTAACGTGACAACTAGAAGTAAAGGGACGATTATCGACGAAAGTCTTTTACTCCCAAAGATCAGGAGGATGCAAAGGAATGTCAGGAAAAAGTTTCAAGACAAGGCCTTGGCTGATCAGATATTGGAATTCACTATTACCAGCCAAGACCCTAGACAGAATAGAACATCACCAGAGTCAAATCAAGAGAACGTGAGTGCTGGTAAATCTCAGCCTACTAGATCACAAATTGAATATGACATTGTTGAAGATTTGAAGAAGGTGAAAGCAAACGTCCCATTGTTTGAAATGTGCAAAGTACCTCAACAGAAAGAAAAACTGTTGAAAGCACTTGAAACGTCTGAAGAAAAACTTCCCACTGAAAATCAGCCCCGGGATGAAGAAGAAATCGGAGAAGCTAGCACCGGAGGTATGTCTAAAACTAAACATCCACCTTTCCTCCTGACATTTGAAGTTTTCAATCATAACGTGCACAATTGTCTAGTAGACTCAGGGGTGTCAATTAATGTCATGCCCATATCGGTATGCAAGAAAATAAATGGGCAGCCTAATCCATCCACGTGGAGGGTAGTGCAATTGGATAGGACAGACGTTAAGGTGATTGGTGAAATGGAGGATGTCCTAATTTTCCTAGCATCTGATAGCAGAGTTTGCCAAGTTATTAACATCATAGTGGCTGACATACTAGATGCTTACAGCCTAGTCCTGAGTAGGGATTGGTCAGCTAAATTGAATGGGTATTTCGCTTCAGATTGGTCACATCTTTGGTTACCGTACAAAGGAAGTCCCAATCAAATCAAAGTTTTGAGAGAACCTTACATGAAGTATAACATTACTCAATTGGATGAGAAGAATGTACCAGTTGAATCTGTATTGGGAAACTACTTTCTTGAACTAGAACCAGGGAATTATCAAGCGGAAGAAGCTAGCAGCACATCTGACACTCAGCCTGTTTTTCTCAGGCTGATGAGCTTGACTGTAAAATAGTAGATTTAGCCGTAGGAGTAAATTCACTTTCAGTAGATAATGTTTTCTGGACTTTATACTTTGATGGCTCGAAGACGTTAGAGGGGTCAGGGGCCGGCTGCGTCCTTATTGATCCACAAAAAAATAAACACTTCTTTTCTTGTAGATTAGAGTTTGAGTGTACTAACAATACAGCCGAATATGAAGCATTATTGCAGGGACTCAAGAAAGCGATCGAGCTAGAGGTTAGTAATTTAAAAGTTTTTGGGGACTTAGAAATAGTTGTGAAACAAATAATAAATCAAATACATTGTGTCTCCCCTCACTTGAAAGCTTACCAAAACGAGGTATGGGATTTGCTTAGACATTTTCATGCATTTAACATTATTTCAATCCCAAGGATAAAAAACGCAGCTGCTGATCTTTTAGCTACATCAGCTGCCAAGATGGTTCCCACTAATAACAAATGCTCTATTGAATTACTTTTCAGGCCTTCAGTACCGGATATGATCACCAACCTGCGAGTATTTGACGATGATCAGCAGATAATTGAATGCTTGACAAACGATGAAGTCTTTAAAGGGGCTATCATAGACGATGAGGAACATCAGGCTGAAATGAAATATAACAATTTCATTCCCAAAGGAGTCAGGACATTGGAAAAAATGTTTGACTTGAATGAGAAATTTAGAAGACCCGCTAATGTGAAGACACACAGCTCAACTCTACAGTTCGAGCTAATTAACTTAGGGACTGAAACGGATCCTAAGTTCGTGAACCTCGGCAAAAGTTGTTCACCTGCGGAAAGGGACAAGTTTCTCAGTCTGTTTAAGCAGTACAAGGATGTCTTCGCTTGGACGTATGCAGATTTGAAAACTTACGACGTTAGTATTATTAAGCATACCATTCCTATTAAAGCTGGCGTCAGGCCATATCAACAGCCGTTAAGAAAAATGCACCCCAAGCTGGAGCCGTTGATTCAAAGCGAGGTGAAGAAATTGCTGGACGCTAGGATCATCTTTAAAGTCAGGCATTCTGAATGGCTGTCAAACCTAGTGCCTGTTAGGAAAAAGTCAGGAGAAATCAGACTGTGTGTGGATTTCAGAAACTTAAACCGTGCCTCGGATAAGGACAACTACCCGGTACCTCCCATGGAGCAATTGCTTCAGATGGTTTCCGGTTCTGAAATGTTTTCATTATTAGATGGTTTCTCTGGCTACAACCAAGTATTGGTATCCGAAGAAGATCGATTGAAGACGACATTCAGAACTAAATGGGGAACTTTTGCATATAGAAGAATGCCCTTTGGACTGATTAATGCTGGCGCAACATTTCAGGGAGCGATGGACATAGCTTTTCACGGATTGATTGGGCAAAGTGTGGTGGTCTACCTGGACGACATCACGATTTTTTCGAAGAAAAGAGGGGGGCACGCATTCCACTTAAAGAAAATTTTTGAACGCTGCAGGAAATATGGTATTTCCCTCAATCCTAAGAAGTGTGTGTTCGAAGAGGGGTATATAAATAGATACAGAAATAATTAAGGCTATTGAGCAAATCCCTATGCCTCATAATAAAAAGGGGATGCAATCCTTCATGGGAACGATAAATTTTGTGCATAGGTTTGTCCCCAATTTTTCCCAGACTGTTAAACCATTACAGCAGATGGTTAAGAAAAATACACAATTTAAGTGGACTGAAGCAGAAAAGAATGCTTTCAGTAAAATCAAGACTGCTGTTGCACATGCGCCCTCTCTAAAAAGTCCAGATTTTGACAAGGATTTTATTATATATACATTTGCGTCCGATGATTCATTGGCTGCCGTACTTACACAAAAGGAAGACGGGGGTGATGAATACCCAATTTCTTTTATGAGTACTGGGCTGCAAGGAGCTGAATTAAACTACCCAGCCATTGACAAATAGGCATATGCAATATTTAAGGCAGTCAAGCAATTCAGGCCTTATATACTCAAAAATCGAACCAAGGTAATAGTCCCTTACCCAGCCGTAAGATCCCTTCTCATTCAAAAGGAATTGGGAGAAAGAAGAGGCAACTGGGTAACAGCCCTTCAAGAATACGACTTGGAATTCAAACCAGCCACTATAGTGAAAGGTCAGGGGTTGTGTAAGCTGATGACTGGAAGCAGTAATGATGGAGAGTAGGCATGGGATGATGAAGCTGAGTCGCATGTAATGGATGTTTGTCCTTTATTCACAGCTCCTGAATCTTGGTATAGAGACCTTGTACATTACCTGCAGTCAGGGGTGTTTCCTGAACATTGGAGTTCCAAACAAAGAAGATCTTTGTGTCTAAAGTTAGTTTCCTACCAACTCACAGAGGGCATATTGTTCAGAAGAAACTATGATGGGGTCCTCCTAAGATGCCTGGAAAGAGAAGATGCTGAGAAAGTAATGTCTGAATTGCATGATGGTCCGGCCGACCAACATTATTCAGGAGACACTACAGCCCACAAAATCCTTAGGGCCGGTTACTATTGGCCAACACTCTTTAGGGATGCACACGCGCACGTCAGAAAATGTGATACTTTCCAGAGATGTGGTGGAAGACAACCTAGAGCAGCAGCACCTCTAAAGCCTGTAATGATCACATAGCCTTTCGAGCAATGGGGAATAGATGTCATTGGAGAAATAAAGCCAAATTACTCCCTGCTACATAAGTATATTCTTACTGCAACTGATTATTCCACTCGATGGGTCGAAGCGATCCCACTACGCAAGATAAACGAAGACGAAGTCATCAGTTTCCTAGAAGACCATATCATGACCAGGTTTGGGGTTCCAAGTTTGTTAGTTTTTGGTAATGCTAAATACTTTTCATACATTAAAATTATTGCTTTTTCTCATGAGAAAGGTATAAAATTACATTATTCCGCTAACTATTATCTGCAAGGGAATGGCCTGGCTGAATCCTCAAATAAAATCCTCATTAGAATCCTGAAAAAGACCGTCATAGAAAACCAGCGAAGTTGGCACTCAGCCTTACCCAATGCCTTGTGGGTTGACAGAGTCACCCCCAAGTCTGCAATAGGAGTGTCTCCCTTCACCCTTGTATACAGAAAGGAAGCTATCTTGCCCCCCAACATCATGCTCCCATCTTCCATACTAGCTCAGGAATCTAGGGGGTCGGATGATGAGGTTCTCCAAATAAGAATATACAATCTTCTGAAGGCAGAGGATGCCCGATCCAAGGCTAGAGAGCGTTTCCAACAGCTGCAGGAGGTAGTGAAGAGATGGTTTGACAAACATAAAGCTGGAAAAAGGGACCTGGAAGTGGGAGACCTTGTTCTCAAATGGGATCATCCCCATGATGAGAAAAGGAAGCACACTAAGTTCCAACAGTTATGGGTAGGTCCGTTTCAAATCACTGCTAAACTTGGCCTTGCTACTTATATGTTACAGGATTTACAGGGATGGGAGGAGAACCTGCCAGTTAATGGTTTGGTTCTCAAACCTTATTTTTCTTAAGTTTTTTTGAGCTTTCTGACTTGTACATAAATAAGCTGTGTTGAGTTATGTTTTCATTTAATTTGAGTCTTTGTTTTCAATAAAGGTGGTTAACTCGTGGTTATGTGGGGAACTCCAAATTTCTGGAAATAGTAAACATTTGTTGAATAGTTAGACTATGGGTTTCCATGTGAATTCCTTCCACCAAACAGTTTCTTGAAATCTTTGTGTACATTGAGGTCCTATTTAAACCCCTGTAGCGTCAATCAGATTCAAAAGTCTAGAATACTATGCTGAGGCTCCATACACTTTACACTTAAAAGTCTGACGGGCGATGATAGGGGACCCACGGAGAAGAGCAAGATGAACAGAGTGTTAAATATAAATGATCCCATGCCAGGAAATGAATGCCAGAAGACAGATAAGAGTCAGAATTCCTATGAAAACATCATGCTTCAAAGCTAAATCTAGATCATAAAGTACTAATTTGCCGATGATCCTCTCCGTCCATGAGCTGAAACTTTAAGCACATCGCTCGCACAAAAGGGCACTATGGGATAGAGGATCCTGAATTAAAATTCAGTAAGAAAGGCACGCATGAAGACTCGCATTAAAAGGGGACAAAATCCAAAAGCACAGAAGCTGCTAAAATGGCATGGGAATGAGGAACAAATGAACGTTTATGTTCATCACCTGCTACAATCCTATGGTGTCCAATGTCGTCAGCTACCTGAAATCAAAATTAATAATGAACTCATACTTTGGCATCAGCAGAGTTATCCGGACTCTAAAATATTGACTTTCATCACCCGAACTGGACTGATATCAATGATTAAGGTACACATGTCTGTTATGGAGGAATATGTTGTGGAGAAATCTGTATAGCTGGAAGAGTTCAATGGATACATTTGTTATGGAACAGTCTGCCATTCAAGAAAGAAATCACCCAGAGAACTGGGCTCACCAGGAAATCGCCAGTTGTTGCTGCCGCAACTTTTCCTCCCCGATTTTATTTTTTCACTTAAACTCTGGGACCCCTCCTCATCATTTTTGTGTGGATTGATTGTTAAAGGCCGTGCACCCTCGAGCTTATCTGTTCGCTTTGAAGTGAATGCCCGCTATTTTGTTTGCCTCGTTCAGTTTAGTTTGAGTCATGCGGTCCGTTTTAATCCCATAGAGCATGAATTTTTGCCTTAGCAAAGAAAAAATGTTTTTGGCTGTAGTTGATCCTTAGCGGTGTTGGTTTTCTCTTTGGATCAGGCCCTTTTCGGAATATGCTGAGCCTCATCTCACCCGCCATAGCGGCTTTTTGATCAAACTTTCCGCCCGATTGGAGTTTCATTCGACGTCCGATTCATTTGTTTAGACCGCCTGCTCCCAAGTTCCTACTCGCCCGCCGTTGCGGCTGGAGGGATAAAGTCAGCTCCTGATTAGAGTTTCATTCGACGTCTGACTTAAGCTCTTTTCTCCCGCCCGCCTGTTTTCTGCCTTTACCCCCTCCGCCATTGCGGGTGGTAGAGAAATCTAGCCTTCGATACACTCCTCTCTGGCGCCCGATTGCCTTTATCGCCCGTGTTGTCACTTACCTGGTTCTTATGCTCCTCCGCCATTGCGTCTCCTGAATCCTTTCCCCATCCGATGCAAAAGTCTGTTCCTGCCCAATCCCAGTATCGCCCGACCGCCGGTTTAGTGTTGCCGCGATTTCTCGCCCGGATGAACCAGGCTAGCCCCTTCTGAATTTATTATTATGGTTAGAATTTTTCAATACCCAATATCTCAGTTTAGTGGATAATACACCAATGTTGTCTGCAGGGAGAATTCCATAGATCGCTGAAGCAATTTAGAGCGAGGAAAAGGACAAAACAAACAAATGACAGAGACAAACGAGGAGGCATTTTCAGCAGTTACGGTCAGAAGGTAAACGCTTATGGAAAATGATTGGGAGAACGTAACGACCAGAGAAGAAAATGAATTGTCAAGGATGCTGAAAGGTCACACGCTGAGGGCAACCCAGAAGGCAGGAGTTGTAGTTTAAATAAGGGGAAGCCTGACTGAACAGGGGCTTTTTCCCCTGGAAAAAATTGTAAATGTTTGCTTGTTAGAGGAACTACTTCGTTTTGCAAAAAGGAACTGCAATTCTACCTGGTTGGAGAAAGTGAAATGGAATGTGTCAATGCGTTTCAATGAATGATGTTGGAGAGGAACTATTTAGTTTTCAGCTGCGTTTCATTTACTATGAGAATGTTTAATTTTCTGAACCTATGTTCTTATTAAATGTTCTTTGGTATTTTCATGATCTTTCCATGTGAGTAATAATGGTATTCATACAGCAATTGACTACCTGGTTGTTAAATATTTGTGATTGTTCATGTGTTTGAAAGGAGTCTCAGCTAACTATAACCCTTCATACTGCATGTGCGAAAAATGAATTACTCACTTAAAATTTATGGCTCGCTCCCTAGGGATAGATTAGATAATTAGTTTGTTTCTCACTGTATATGATTTGGTTGCCTGCGGGTCTAAGATGAGAGGTAAGAACCTGCGCATCACATCGTGACCGCCCCTCGCAGTCTAATCACCTTGCACTTAGTTAGGCATGTGCATTTCATCTATTAAGTCAAAATACAAATTTCGGTGGACCGGGCCGCAACCGGTAAACCCTTGTTGTTACTTTGACCTACGGTAGCCGGACCGTAAACCGGACGGATTCCCTATACCAAATAGTCATCGGGCTAGTTGGGAACGTTGATTGGGGAGAATCCCTTACTGTTGCCGCCTGCGATTTTACAGGCCTCAACAGGTTGATGGAACATTGTAAAGATGTGCGACTAGTGAAAATGGAAGGGTGCCTCCTATGTATTTTTGCCTCAATTTAAGATAATCCTTAACCACAACATCTCTACTTAAAGGGATAATAGATCTGTAACTCAGCACCATTAAAAGGTATATACCTTTTAGATAGATCCCAATATTGGGATGGTAAATTAAATCAAGAACCCTTATGATAGTTTGCGATTGAATGTATATTAAAATGTGGTTAAAGGAAGTAAGCATGTATTAAGAATGATAGTTGGAAGCTCTAGATAGATGAATTAAACCTATTCATGAACACATTGTAGGTCACAAGTGTATGTTATTATTAAAGATTTGCATTATAGGTGTATGTGCCGTAGTCACAAGATAAAGCCTGCATGGGGAAACTAAAATCTAAAATAGGGGACTTTGCCATGAGTTATGGAATTTTATAAATATGTGTGACAGGAATAATTAACAAGGCTGCATGGTTTTCTTGATAAGCAAATCTGAATAGTAGAGGAACGCTTGAAAGTAGCAATAGTGGTGTATCTTTCCCCAAAATAGAAACTCTTTTATTTTGCTACATTGGGCGATCTTACAACATAGTTCAGCCATCACTTCATGCATGTTCTCTTTTTCTTGGTAAATTGCCTGGCTAGTTTAACTATTTATATGCTCAGGGATTCCTGTGGACAAGAACTCCGGACCTTTCTCATTTAGGTTTCCCATAAATTCCTCCTTTTCAATCATGCTTTGCAACCTTCATTACTTTGTTTCCCTCTCTTATATTCATGATTTTCCAAATCTCAAATTTGTGGAACCCTCCACCATATCCATTTTGGGAATTTAGCCACCTTGTAAACCATAATACTATCACCTTAAATATTCCTTCTCATTAACATTAATGATATATTATGCATTACTCATCCCTCCTTGGTTTAATCATCCAACATGCCAGTTAACAAGCACCTTTTACTGCTCTGCATTGCTCATCCAATTCGTACCTCGACATGATGATGCAAGTACCATTATGAAGTAATTGCAGTCATCCTAGTCACTTTAACCTCTGGTACACTCCTATATCACCGTACACTTCTGTTCTCATATTGAAGATACATTTTTCATAATTCACTTTGACCATTGCCTTGTCCAATAAATCCCAAAGGCTCTGTTTTTCCCACTTTTTAAAACAACTAGAATTCAATTTTGAAGACATAATTAATCTATTATATTATCCTCTGAAACACCTTTCCAATGACTGCACCCATGCTCAATTATGAGCTTACAGCTAAAATATATAGCTCTCAGTAGTTACCACTTCTGCCCCATTCCTGCATTTTGTGCCACTGGTGCAATCCAACCTATAGAAGAATAAAATCCACTGAGATCTATAAAACATTTATATCAGACATAGATAATACTTATGATTGTCAACACTCGAAAACTTTTGGTTAAGCGATCTAATGCTCCAAGATTTGTTTGCATAAATATGGAATTGTAAAATTCACTTTTTTTGCACTTTCTCCATACTTATCAATTTTGGTGACGATCTCAATGAAGTACAAGGAGAAGTGAACCTTAGAATTGTGCCATAATATAGAAGAGGAGGCGGTTTATATATAGCTGATTTCTGTGGTTATGGTTTTCATTAATATAGAGGACCACCCATGTGCAGAGGAGTGGTGTTGTTTCCATCTTCATCCATATTTGTTATCTACAGATTGAAGGATATGCATATGTGAATTGCAAATTGATCATGTAGTCCATGTGGGTATCATTTTATATGTCTTCATTTCCATCTACAATCCAATGGAGAGTGACTTACTTTCTATCAATCTAATCCAATCTAACATGATATTATAGTGGATCTAGGCACTGCAATGGATATGAGGGCTAACCATATATCACATGGACTTCTAAGCCCTTTCATAATTTCAATTCGATATTCTCCTTGAACTACTTTGTATAAACTCTTTTATTTCCAAAAATATACCATAGCATCAACCTTCATATGAACAATTTCATAACCTGCGTGAATTGCCAATTTATGGTTAAACTTTAATTGCAAAAATGAAAGTTTATGATTTAGTCATTATTAGAAGCAATGTTGATTTCATTTTGGGTTTGAAGAATCAGTTAGAAGAGACATTTGAGATGACTGACCTTGGTATGTGACATTTCCTTTAGGGAATCCAAGTTTCGTGAATGGATGATGGTATCTCTATTTCTCAACCTAAATATGTCTTACATTATAAAGGTTCAAAATGGAAGGATGTAATTCGTGTGCTACACCTTACCATTCGGGAGTAAAGCTAACTGAAGAGTGTTATTTTTCAAAGTCGATGCTAATTTCTTTTTTATCTAACTCAGTCAATCTAAGATTTAATTTTCCTGTAGTGGGGTCTCTCAATTCATGCAGTATACATGCGAGAGTCACTTGAAGGCCACAAAGAGGATCATTTTGTATATCAAGGGCATTTGTAAACTTGGTAGAAAGTCTTGCAGTACTTAGAACCAGTTAGTTGTCTACATCAGCTCAAACCAGGATGGATATGGATATAAGGAAGTCTACATTGGGCTATGTATTTTATCTTGTTTCTAGACCCATAGTCTAGTCTTGTAAAAATCAGGTGGTCTATCTTTTGAACATAGACAGAGAATATAATGGTGTAGTTAATTCTAGCACAGAGGTAGAATGGATCCATAATATTTTTATTGAGCTAACATTTATAGTCAAGGATTCAACTATTGTATATTTTTATAATCAAAGTTTCATAGAAGCGGTAGAATCCAGTTGCTTACAATAAGATGAAGGATGTGGAGTTCATGCTCATTATTTGAGACTAAGATGTTATTTTTTATTTTCTCAATTGTAGGATAGATGATTAAGTTTCCGATATATTTATGAAGCCTTTACTAGAAGCTAAGTTTGTCAAACCATGGTCTATGCTTGGGATTTCAGAAGCTGCAATTATGGGGGGTATCGGGCTAGTATGCCTACTTGCTTGACCTTCCCATCTTCTTTGTGTAGAAAAAAATATAAAAATATATATTTTTGTGGTAGTGTTATATGAAATCCCTCGACCTCAAAAGATAATTATTCCAAATTCATAGGTGGAATTCGTTGAGTTTGTATTACATTATTTCTAATACATTTTCTAGTAATATTCCCTCCTAGTTGAGGAATATATAAAAATTATTCTACCTAGGTTCCAATGAAAATTTCTTCTCTAGATTGTTCCCTATCAAACTTAGCCATTTTTACCACTTTTGTTGCTTTAGGTATAGTTTATAATTCACTATATCAATCATTACCAAGATAAATTGGGGACATGGAAATTAGGTCTATCTATGGGCAGGCTTAAAATTATTCAACATTAAAATACTAGTTGAAATGGGAAAGATTTTTAAGGTTAGTATATTAAACAAAACTTGACCTCTCATAGAATAACCTTTTAGGATCATTGCCAAACAAAATTATTCATTTACACAACCTTGTATGCCTAATCGATATGGTTAATGGATTAAGTGGGTATATTCCAAATACAATTGCCAATTATATGAAGTTGTAGGTAAAATACTTGTAATTCAATTCATTTCTTAAGCTGCTCCTTAATGATTTCACAAATCTAGAGTTGGTTCTCAATTTTATTGTTGAATTAAATATTCTATCTGTCCCTCTTCCACCCTAGCTTGGGAAATGGAGAAGAGAAACTTCTATAAGATAATCAAAAAATGAGTTTGAAGTCCATTTACTGTGGAAAAGTTTTCACCTCTTGCAATGTTTACAATCAGTTTTAGTGGGCTCTAATGACCAGTATCATTCAAATCTTTGTCATGCAAAGAGGTTAGCATTTCTATTTGTCACTAAAATAATGTATAGGTCATATGAGTGCATGTATTTACACTATTTAAGAGAGGATGACTTTTATAGACTTGCTACTGTTGAAATACTGAGAGGGGGGTGAATCAGTATTTGTACTATTTAAAATTTCAATCAAAAGCAGGTTGCTGATCACCAATCATAGCACATCACCAATGTGTATAAAAATAACAAGATGCACAATACACAATAGTTTTTGACATGGAAACCCAAGTTCTGGGGGTAAAACCTTAGAAGCCTTTTTAAAAAATAGTTTTCCAGAAATAACTGGAAAGAGGGAACAACCCCCTTATTATATAGACTTCAATTTTCCAGCTTCAACTGGAAGGAGGCTACGACCCCCTGATTTACAGGCTATGACTTGAAGGAAGATGCCACTCCCTAGTTTTCTGGTTTCAGGCGGAAGGAGGCTATGACCTCCTTTCCTTGCCCTGTCCTACCACCCTGATAAGAAGAAGATTATTGAACCTGTGGACCTGTCACATACCAAAATATGCTGCTGATAACCTCTACACTCTAGTCACTGTCAAATCATCCCTGTTTTTATTACTATCACATCATATTTATGCCCATATTATCAATGTCATATTAAACATCAATACTGCTGGTCAAGCTGCTCATCAACACTGCTGGTTACTATCAAGTCATCAAACATCAAGGTCTTGAAAAGTGCATGCCAAACCTTTGGATAACAAGCTTGTCACTGTATATCAACTTTCAGTGCATGCCAAACATCATATCATCATTCTTTGCAAGTATACATCATCATCATCTAGGGTTTGCATCAAGTTGCACAAGGAATGTACATGCCATCATCAATCATACAACATTATATCATGGTCATCATAAATGTATTCTCTACCATTTCATTATTCACCACTGTATGCATCATTGCTTCATGACATTGTAGATCATAGTATGTATAGAAGAGTGTGCATCATAGAGTGTTCATCACAGCATGGGAGAGCATCATCATAGAGTATAGATCACAACTTCACTATGCATAGAAATATACTAGTACATACAATTGTATACATATGCTTGTACATTACTGTTTGTACATACCATTGTATACATATCACTCGTACATTATCATCATCATATCATACCATGTAGCATCATATAATCATCTTCATGTACCATATCAAGGCATTCATCATCATATGAACGATCACAATTTCATACATGTATTGTACATATATACACTGTTCACATTGTCTAGTATTGTTTACTTAACCCTGTACACTCTACTATAGAAACATTTATACACTATGCACACTTATATACACTTACTGTACATACCAATTTACTACATCATTGTTCACATGTACACACTACCATATACTATTGTTTGTACATACCTTGTCATTGGTCTTTTAGCAGAGATAACCCCAGAATAAACCAAGTAAAACTCAGACCTCAAGTTCTGACTGTGTGGAAGGCTTTAGAATCGGAGAGTAATAACCACTCCCAAGAATAGTCATCAAGAAGGAGCTCTCAAAATATGTCTTCAGTAGTCAACTTGGGTCTGTTCACAAACGAGGGCAACAACATAACTTCAACCTTTGCGAAAAGGACTTTGTGGAAACTCGGGTCTACTAAGACCTCATACCCTTAGATAGGGCTGTCTACAAACCAATGAAACTTCACTCCCAAAAGGATAGAGAATGTAAAAAGGTATGTATTCTACTGCAAATTTTC
Source organism: Pseudotsuga menziesii (assembly GCA_001517045.1). NCBI lineage: Eukaryota > Viridiplantae > Streptophyta > Pinopsida > Pinales > Pinaceae > Pseudotsuga > Pseudotsuga menziesii. The sequence continues at coordinate 166,707 of LPNX010670473.1, forward strand.
TTCACTAATCTTAGTCCACAACCCAACGAAGGAGGAATAGGAATTAGTCTGGAATTATAAGTCACCACCAAAAACAAAACTCGGTCCAAGCTGCTACTAAGTGACCATGAAAAAAAAACCTCTATCAAAGCCAGGGACAATCCTTAGTTGAGCTATTATTCGTGGATCTATAGAAAGGAAAAGTGTTTGGTTTATTTATACACTAATTTTGACGTTGAGTGATAAAGCTTAGGGCTGACCTAATGGAGGAAATTTAGACAATAATTTAATTAAAAAAACATTTTGTCATTAAGGTAAATGTTGGGGCTGACTTCTTGGAGAGTAACCTAAAGTGTTTACATTTTATTATTGTTTTATCATTTTATTATTGAAAGGTGTTGACCTTTAAAGGGAGGTCTAGTATGGCAAGTGTTAAAATCTTTTTAATATTTAGTGGGTTCAACGTTGGAAGATACAATTAGTATATTTAATGTTGACCACTTTTATGAGGAAGATACTTTATGTTTTTAATTATATAATACTTTAAGGGTTAGAGTAAAGGTGCAATGGGAATTATTATACAAAAATAAAGTGTTGTTAGTGTTTTAAGATGAAGGTGTACATCATAGGGCATAAAGTATAATTATGGACCAAGGGTAAGGTTTTGAGGTTATTTTGTTAGGTCATTAGAGTTACCACAAGTGAAGACACATAACCATCAGGGTGTCGGGGTGCCTAGGATTCTCCTAGGGTATCAGGACCTCTATAATATGCAAATGACCACTGAAAGGGTCATTTGGACTCTTCCAACTTCTTCAACCCACCAAGAACACATTCTAGGGTAATAGGGCATGTGTCACGTCCCCATCCCTCAGACCGGCGAAGAGGACGTGACGAACACCAAGCATACAGGAAAACAACCCCATGAACATAAAAAAACATCAATTCTAGAATTAAAACTTACAAGCATACACAGATGCAAAATGAATCCACATTCAGCGGAAGCAACACACATACCTTTCCAACATAAAACATGTTCATCATAATTCATTATACAATAGCTATAAATTGCAGAGATAACACGGTCAAGATTACTTATCTTTTTGATGAAGAGTTTACCCCGCAACCAGCTACGTCGCTGCAACGTTCCACCCAACCTTAGGCCAGTGTGCTCATCCATCTCTCAGCAACACTACCAACCCCTAGTTGGGCATGATTCCTCCAGTATAAGGGTCATTGCAGGATTACACATAGGTAAGGGACACAACCAGTCAAACCAACACCACTGGGTTTACCAGGCCTTCAACAATTGGCCAAGCCAGCACAATCCAAAGACCAACCACTACGTACTGCAGCAAAACAAACCCTTCATAGCTCTGTGAAGAAGCAAAGGCAACCGGGTGACAGTCCCAAACAATAGATGAGGCACAACTCAATCCCACAAGGCAGCTCTAAGTTATTCTTGGCCCTAACGTGACCAAAACAACTCAACAAAAACACCCAAACCAGGGTATATCAGTAGCTCAAACTCACAATGGATGATGGAAACCATCCACAGTTCCAAAACAAGGAAAAATCAGCCAGCGGCACACACAATTCACTAATGAAACAGCTGGGCAACATCACACAGTCCACAGAACAGAGGAGAAGCCAAATCCCAGCATGGACAGAGGAAAATTCAACCCACGAATTGGAAATCCATAGCAGCTCAAAATGAAATTGAACACCACAGCCAACAAAACCCAGGGAAGACAACAGTCCCAAAATGAATTCAGTCAGCATGGCTCACAACATGGAAAAACGCACACTCAGTGCACAATTGAAGAAGAAATTGGACTCACCACCACATCCAAAAATCGTGGGAAGAAAAAAAACAACCCAAAACATGGGTGAAATTAATAGCAAGTCGCATACACAGCAGAAATTCATGCCCGTGAGGCTGCTCTCCCAACTCACTGCATGCGCAAAACCGGAGAGGGAACCCCTGACCAGCGCGTGAGGAAGACAGAACTGACCTCTGTGTGAGGAATATGAATAGACCACTTCCTCAGTGCACGGATGAACAGGAAATCCCAAAGAAAGACGAACAGACCATAGAGAACCTGCGTAATGGAGAGTGCGTGAGGGAGAACAGACAATCATGTGGCACCAACCGACCATGGGAGAATGGGGAAATCGTGGAATAAAGGAGTGGATGCAGTCGTGGGTGGAGTGGGCGTGTGGGTAAGGGACTGACAGTCCTGCCACGCCACTCCCAAAAGCAATAACTGCCTCAACCACCAGCCATAACTTCCCCCAACAACAAAACCAAGTCATTGAAGAGGTTGGTGAAACAAGAAAGGTGGCAAAACAAACAAGGTGGAAACACATGGGTTTTTCCCCATAAACCAAGGTTTGACATCCCCCGCGCCTTATCCTTTGGAACCATGCCCTTTTTATTCAACGTTGCACTACCATATCTAGTTGTGGTTTTAGTTTTAATTGATGTGCGTATGTACATGATGACGAATTATAATGTGCCAAATGGCACGATAAACAATCGGCAACTATCCCCATTGCCGAAACACACACACAACCAAATCGATGGTGGAGATTTTGCCTTGAGCTCCTCACCACGATTAATTACAATATATACATCATGCAAACGGGGTCAAAACTGAGGACATTACAGCATGGTTGTCGTGCTGGGGAACCAATGACACAACTAGGGAACCATCGAACCAACTTGGGGGTACTTAACCACTCTATAGGGTGTTTAAGGATTTTTCCATTGTCCCAAGGGCTCCAAGGGCTTTAGACTTGGGCTTGGACAAAATCAAAATGTCTCCTTTGACACTGACACTTACGCAACCCTTAGAGGCTCCTCAATGGGCACCAAGACACATTAACACACACATGTTGGCATCAATGACAATTTAGTCAACAATATCCCCCTTTGTCATTGATGTCAACTCCAAAGCTCCCCCTTCAAATGAGCTTCCTTTGTCCACAAAACTCCCCCTCAGATCATGCATCTTTTACCTACCTTGTTCAACGTTTTCTCCCCCTTTGGCATCAATGGCAAAGGGTAGCTCTGCCATGTTCCCCCTGTCATATTGTAGTGTTGTTGAAGATAGATGAATTCAATTAGGAGATAATATGACTCCCAATTTTTCTCTAAGGTACTCAAAACTCTCTCTTGGGAGAGGCTTAGTAAAAATGTCTGCAACCTGTTCTTTCATCCCGATATATTCCAACTTGATATTCTTTTATGTGTCCTATTCTGAAAGAAAGTGAAACTTGATTGGAATGTGCTTAGTCTTGGAATGCATAACTGGATTCTTGGGGACACTAATAGCACTCGTATTGTCACATAAAATAGGAATCGTCTCATTACATGTCACGTGTATGTCTTGCAGGGTTTGCTTCATCCAAATAATCTGAGTACAACAAGCTATTGCTGCTATATATTCTGCTTCTGCGGTTGATAAGGACATTTAAGACTTCTTTTTGCTTGACCAAGATACCAGACAACTGCCTAAAACTAAATTTGTTCCACTAGTTCTTTTTCTATCATCAACACATCCTGCCCAATCTACGTCTAAATATGCTATCAATGTGAGATCATTCCCTTTTAGATACCAAAGTCCAAAATCCAAAGTTCCTTTGAGATACCTGAAGATCCTTTTAACTGCTATAATGTGAGTTTCCTTTGGGGCAGCTTGAAATATTGCAACTTGTTCAATGGCTTGCATCACATCTAGTCTGGAGGCAGTTACATATAGTAGACTACCAATCATTGACCTATAGAGCCTTTGATCAACTTCCTTAGATTCATCTTATTTGCTTAACTTACAATCGGTGATCATAGGGGTACTCACAGGTTTACAGTCTTCCATCTGAAATTTCTTTAACATCTCCTTAATGTATTTTGTCTGGGTAATAAAAATTCCTTATGTTCTTTGAGATATATGGAGCCCCAAGAATAAGGTCAATTCACCGAGTAATGACATTTCAAACTCTTTTTGCATGTCCTTATAAAATTGTTGAATCAATGAATCATCATCACTTCCAAATATGATATCATCAACATAAACTTCAATGATGAGTATGTTGTCATTGTCTTGCTTGATGTACAAATTACTATCTGCACTTCCCCTCTTAAAGTTTTTTTGTAGTAAGTACCTGTCCAATTTGAAGTACCAAGCTCTTGGAGCTTGCTTTAGTCCATATAAGGACATTTTGAGCCTACATACATAGTCCTCATTTTCTAAAAGTTGAGATCCTTCTTGTTGTTCGATATAGACTTCTTCTTCCAGTTCCCCATTTAGAAAAGCTGATTTTACGTCCATCTGATACACTTTGATGTATTTGGAGCAAGTGTAGGCCAATATCATTCTGATAGCTTCCATTCTAGCTATTGGTGCATATGTTTCTTCAAAGTCTATTCCTTTGATCTGATCATAACCCTTACAAACCAATCGAGCCTTATTTCTAATCACCTATCCATCTTCATTCATTTTGTTTCTGAAAACCCATTTTGTGCCAATTACATTCTTGTTACGTGGTCTTGAAACAAGTTCCCAAGTTCCATTGTTTTCGATTTGATATAGTTCTTATTCCATAGCTTTAACCCATTGTTCATATGTACTGGCCTCTGCAAAAGTTCCAGTTTCAGTTGTAGACAATAGAGAGAAGTGTACCTGCTCATTTCTTCTGGTTCCTATTCCAGCATCCTTGTCACCAATTATCTGATTTGATGGATGATTCTTCTGGTACCAGTTCTTAGGTGTTAGTTGATCTTTTTGTTCTTCTTATTCGATAGTTGGTTGATTCAGTTCTTCATCTTCCATGAGTTGCTCTTCATCCTCATCTAGTTGTTCTTCCACTTTAATTTTCTTCACACCTTTTTTCTTGGAACCTTCCTCTTCTTCATCGTCTGATTCTTCTGAGTCTTCTCTGGATGATGTTAGTCTTCCTTCATCTATATTTAAGTTAATATTTTCAATCACTTTGTATAATCTCATATTGTAGCATTTGTAAGCTTTCCTCTTGGATGAATATCCAACAAATATGCCCTCACTTACTCGAGAGTCAAATTTTCCAATCTTCCTATATTCTCTTCTGATGTAACACTTGCTTCCAAAGATTTTGAAGTGTCATACACTTGTTGCTCTTTGGGTCCATAGCTCGTAGGGAGTTTTATCATTTTGTTTCTGAGTAATCCTTTGTTTAAGATGTGTAATGCTGTATGAACTGCGTGTCCCCAGAATTTGTCATTTAACTTGGATTCATTCAACATGGTTCGAGCCATCTCCATTACTGATCTATTCTTTCTTTCAGCAACTCCATTTTGCTGAGGTGTTCTGGCTACTGAAAATTGTCTCTTTATTCCATGTTCTTCACAGTACTTGTTAAATTCATCAGAAGTGAATTCTCCATCATTGTCAGATCTAAGTCACTTGATTCATGACCCTATTTCATTCTCAACCAGTTCCTTGAACGTTTTGAAACATCCAAATGCTTCTGATTTCCTGTTGAGAAGACATAACCATGTCATCCTGGTATAATAATCAATGAGTAGCATGAAGTATTTTTCACCATTCAATCCTTTGCTTTTGGTTGGTCCACATAAGTCAGCGTGAACAAGCTCCAAAGGTTTTGTAGAAGAATGCTCTTTCATCTTAAAATGCACTCTTTTTTGTTTTCCATGTTGACATTGTTCACATACAGAGTTAGCATGTTTTGTGACTTCTGGCATATTTCGAACTACTTGTTTTTTGTATATTTTGACCAAATTTTCAAAATGTATATGCCCCATTCTTCTGTGCCAAAGCCAACTTTCATTTTCTTTTCCCAAGTGACATTTTTTGGACTCAATCTCATCTAACATGTATATGTTGTTTGGAGTCCTAGTGGTTGTGGCTGCTATCTTCCTTGATCCTTGCTTTCTGATTTTACATTCTTTTGAGTTGAATATGAGTTCATGTCCTTAATCACACATCTGATTGACGCTTAACAGATTATGTTTCATGTCATCTATAAGCAAGACATTTTCAGCCAAGGAGTTTTTACTTCCGAGCTTTACTGTGCCCTTTCCCAATACTTTTGTTGAATTGTTATTTCCAAATGATACAGATCCTTTATCCTTTTCAATATTGACGAAATCATCTTTGTCACCTGTCATATTCTTGGAGCAACCGCTATCAACATACCATTTACCAGAGCCATCATTCTGAGCTTGAAGAGAAATACCACATTTGTAGTTGTTATTGTGTTTAATCCATACCTTGTTGGGCATGTCCTCATTTCTTACTATTGGTATCCTCATTCTGTAATTTCTGGCTATATGTCCAAAGTTTTTACACTTGTAACATTCTATTTCTGATCTCAAGGGATCAAATCTGTTGTTGTACTATGGTTGTCTGAGGCTTTCAAGGTTATTCGTTGTCTCAAAGTTTATTTTTTGAAAACATTTTATCGCTTTGTGTCCAAATATTCCACATGTAAAGAAATTCCCATAAAAGAAGTATCCATACCTGGTAATATATGGAGGAGGTGCTTTTCGGAGATCTGATATTTCTGCTGGCCCTTCTTTTGATACAGGTTGTTCTGGCTAACGTTCGATCTCTTCCTCATTCTTGTAGTTCTTGACAACTTCTGCATACCTTCTTGGCTTCTTTTCGTTATCTTTCAACATTGAGCTTGAGGCTTCATTTGTATTCTACTTGTATCCTATACCAGTCTTGTCGAAGAATGACTTTTGATTGATGATGATTTGTTCTAGAACCTTGGAGCTATTATCATAACTCTTTGCGATATCTTTCGTTTGTAGTTTGTTCTTTAGAGATATTATCTTAGCCTCATGATTCTCCTTTTCTCTTATATTTTTCATTAGTTGTTCAGTAAGAGAGTCTTCAACTTGTTTGGATTCTTCTAGTTTGGTCTTCAAGTCAACAATGGTTTGTTGAAACCGTTATGCCTCTTCCTTAAGCATTCTATTTTCCTTCCTGACTTTCTTCAGCTCTTTCAAGGAGGTTACAAGTTCTGCCTCAAGATCTACTTCTCCTTCATCTTCAGATTCTTCTTTACTATTATGATCCTTATCCGAGCTTATTTCCATTAAGAGTACATTGTCTAGTTTATCATCATCATCAGAATCATTGTCACTATTATTGTCGGAGTCACCACTAGATGAGCTATTGTCCTTTTTTGTGTAGAGACTTTTCTTTTTTGCAAACTTTTTTTTGTTCTTATTCTTGTAATTATTGTACTTCTTGTAGGATTTAAAATTGTCATCCTCTTCACCATCTGAGTTCTTTGCAAATGGACATTTAGAAGCAAAATGATTTATCTTTCCACATGAAAAAAATTTAAGAGGTATCTTACCTTTGTATTTTCTAGTGCCTCTCTTTCATTTTCGAACAAAGTTGGCTATTTCTTCATCATCAGATTCATCACTTGTTGGTTTGTCTTTTGTTGATTTGTTCTTCCCAACTTCTTTGTAGGAGACCTTGAATGCTTATTCCTTTCTTGACGTGTCTCCATCTTCATTTCTCATTTTGTAAGCTATTAGAGTCCCATGCAGTTGATCCACTGTCATATTCTTTAGATCTATTCTTTCTTCTAAGGTAGAGATCTTGGGGTTGAACCTTTTGGGAAGAGTTATTAGAATCTTTTGAACAACTATAGTCTCCTCAACCTCTTCTCCCAAACCTCTGATGGTATTCACAAGCTGATCAACCCAAAGAATATAGGCTTCTATGTCTTCGTCTTCATTCATTCTTAGCTATTCAAATTGTCCCTTGTAAGTATGAAGTTTGGCTTCCTTGACTTTGCTGTCTCTTTCATATGTGGTTCGGAGTTTGTCCCACATTTCCTTTGCAGAGGGATAGTTCATCACTTTGTTGAATACATATTTGTTTATAGAACTTAGAAGATGATTTTTTGCCTTCGAGTTGTTGTTGTATTGAATTAGCTCACTTGCATCACTTGGAACGGTATTTGGTACTTTGTACCCATTCTCAATACTCTGCCATATTTTGATTCCTTGAGATTCTATGTAGGCTCTCATTCTTATGCTTCAGAATGCATAGTTTCTCCCATCAAACAAGGGTGTTCCAGATTTTCTTTGTTTAGCAAAATTCCCCATAATTACCTTCCAGCGGTTAGTCTATTCTGAAGGAACCTGCTCTGATACCAATTGTTGAAATACTGAGAGGGAGGTGAATCAGTATTTGTACTATTTAAAATTTCAATCAAAAGTAGGTTGTTGATCACTGATCACAGCACATCACCAATGTGTATAAAAATAACAAGATGCATAGTACACAATAGTTTTTGACGTGGAAACCCAAGTTATGGGGGTAAAACCATGGAAGCCTTTTTAAAAAATAGTTTTCCAAAAATAAATAGAAGGAGGGAACAACCCCTTTATTATATAGACTTCAATTTTCCAGCATCAACTGGAAGGAGCCTATGACCCCCTGATTTACAAGCTATGACATGAAGGAAGCTTCCACTCCCTAGTTTTCTGGTTTCAACCGGAAGGAGGCTATGACCTCCTTTCCTTGCCTCATCCTGCCACCCTAATAAGAAGAAGACTGCCAAACCTGTGGACCTGTCACATACCAAAATCTGCTGCTGATAACCTCTACACTCTAGTCACTATCAAATCATCATTGTTGTTATTACTGTCACATCATATTTCTGCCCATATTATCACTGTCATATTAAACATCGATAATGTTGGTCAAGTTGCTCATCAACACTGCTGGTTACTGTCAAGTCATCAAACATCAAGGTCTTGACAAGTGCATGCCAAACCTTTGAATAACAAGCTTGTGACTGTATATCAACTTTCAGTGCATGCCAAACATCATATCATCATTCTTTACAAGTATACATCATCATCATGTAGGTTTTGCATCAAGGTGCACAAGGAATGTACATGCCATCATCAATCATACAACATTATAGCATCGTCATCATAAATGTATTCTTTACCACTCATTATTCACCACTGTATGCATCATTGGTTCATGACATTGTACATCATAGTATGTATAGGAGATTGTGCATCATAGAGTGTTCATCATAGAACGGGAGAGCATCATCATAGACTATAGATCACAACTTCACTATGCATAGAAATATACTAGTACATACACTTGTATACATATGCTTGTACATTACTATTTGTACATACCACTGTCACACCACTGTATACATATCACTCATACATTATCATCATTATATCATACCATGTAGCATCATATCATCATATTCATGTACCATATCAAGTCATTCATCATCATATGAACAATCAAAATTTCATACATGTATTGTACATATATACACTATTCACATTGTCTAGTATTGTTTACTTAACCCTGTACACTCTACTATACAAACATTTGTACACTATGCACACTTGTATACACTTAATGTACATGCCAATTTACTACATCATTGTTCACATGTAAACACTACCATATACTATTTTTTTTACATACCTTGTCATTGGTCGTTTAGCAGAGATAACCCCCGAATAAATCAAGTAAAACCCAGACCTCAAGTTCTAACTATGTGGAAGGCTTTAGACTCAGACAGTAATAACCACTCCCAAGAACAGTCATCAAGAAGGGGCTCTCAAAATATTTCTTCAGTAGTCAACAACATAACTTCAACCTTTGCAAAGAGGACTTTGTGGAAACTCGGGTCTGCTGAGACCTCATACCCTTAGATACGGCTGTCTACAAACCAAGGAAACTTCACTCCCAAAAGGATAGAGACTATAAAAAGGTATGTATTCTACTGCAAATTTTCTTCACTACTCTCAGTCCACGACCCAACGAAGGAGGAATAGGAATTAATATGAAATTATAAGTCACCACCAAAAAGAAAACTCGGTCCAAGCTGCTGCTAAGTGACCACCAAAAAAAAACTTAGTCAAAGCCAACGACAATCCTCAGTTGAGCTGTTATTCATGGATCTATAAAAAGGACAAGTTTTTGGTTTATTTATGCACTCATTTTTTTCATTGAGTGATAAATGTTAGGGCCGACCTAATGGAGGAAATTTAGACAATAATTTAATTAAAAAAACATTTTGTCATTAAGGTAAATGCTGGGGCCGACTTCTTGGAGAGTAACCTAAATTGTTTATATTTTAAAATTGTTTTATCATTTCATTATTGAAAGGTGTTGACCTTTAAAGGGAGGTCTAGTATGGAAAGTGTTAATTTTTTTTTAATATTTAGTGGGTTCAACGTTGGAGGATAGAATTAGTATATTTAATGTTGACCACATTTGTCAGGAAGATACTTTATGGTTTTAATTATATAATACTTTAAGGGTTGGAGTAAAGGTGCAATGGGCATTATTATTCAAAAATAGAGTGTTGTTAGTGTTTTAAGAGCAAGTTGTACAGCATAGGGTAGAAAGTAGACTTATAGACCAAGGGTAAGGTTTTGAGGGTATTTTGTTAGGTCATTATAGTTACCACAAGTGAAGACACATAACCATCAAGGTGTGGGGGTGCCTAGGCTTCTCCTAGGGTATCAAGACATCTATAATACAAAAATGACCACTGAAATGGTCATTCGGACTCTTCCACCTTCTTCAACCCACCAAGAACACATTCTAGGGTAATAGGGCATGGTTGTGGTGCTGGGGAACCAATGACACAACTAGGGAACCATCGAACAAACTTGGGGGTACTTAACCACTCTATAGGGTGTTCAGGGATTTTTGCATTGTCCCAAGGGCTCCAAGGGATTCAGAATTGGACTTGGACAAATTCAAAAGGTCTCCTTTGACACTGACACTTACTCAACCCTCAGAGGCTCCTCAAGGGGCACCAAGACACATCAACACACACCTGTTGGCATCAATGACAATTTAGTCAACAACTACCATATGGAAACACTTTATTTGTTGAATGACAATTTTTCAATGTTTATTGTAATCACCTTAGATATGGCACACAATAACATAACTAGAGAATTACCATATGATCTTTCAAGTTCATAGAATTTACTTGCAATATCACTTAGCAATAACTTTATTGTGACCCAAGTGAAGAGTTGAGCTACCATCAAATGTTGGTTTTCTCTTTTGGGTTATAGGGTAAATATTATATTATGTTTAATGTTTACTAAATATGCTTGGTCTATATTTTTATTTTCTTTCTCTGAGGTAAGAGAGCTCCTCCAAGTCTTTAATGGCTGGCAGTGGGCTATGAAAAACTAATGTGAGGGATATAGGTAGCTTAAAGTGTTATGGCTGCAATTTCATTGTGTTTTCAAGTTGTGGAAGCTCTAACAACTAGGTAATATTCACCATTTGGATACAAAACTGATCTCAAATATCTAGGGAGTGAATTTAAGAGTTGTTACATTTATGTAGGAATTTTCCAAAATAGTTTAATTGAGCTTTGTGCGTGACTATTGAACAAATTTATCTCTCCTTCGACCATTCTTCATTTATTAGGCGAGTTCACTTATTACTAAGTTTTTTTTCTCTTACCCCAAGGCAAAAAATGATGTAGAATATAGATTAGGCTTGCAAGTTCGAAATATTAGTTAACTAGGATGTTTTTATCATTTCCTAGAGTGGATTGTAATGCTTGGGGCATTTTCATCATTTTTTGGGGTGTATTCATCATTGGTTGGGTGTTTTCATTTCCTGTTGAGATACTTTATCATTCCCCATGGAATTTTAGTATGTCCCTGTGTTTCCCTTGCATTGTTGGTTGTCACCCTTATCTTCTTGTATTTTATGTTACTTTGTAGATTAATCATTTGGAATAAACAATACCAACTTATTGAATTCTTCAATTTCAAGTTTACATTTGTGTTGGTCAACTCCTTACTAATAGATTCTTTTGTCTAGGAAATTTATGGTGCTTGACTCTATATTGTTTGCACATGCTACTGCAATTTGATCTCTGATAATGCTCAACATTGGTTAACTCTTGTGGATATAATACATATTTTGAATAATGTAGTTACTTAATATAAATGTCGTTTTTATCTCTACAACTCTCTGATGCCACAAACCTAATGATTCTTTTGTAACCTTCTCTGACTCCTTCCAGACTATCATCTCCTGCCTCCGGCCTCTAGCCCTTGGATCTATCTCATGGATCAGTGCACGAGGGGGACGGTTGGTCCCTCCCTACTACCCCTTGAGGATGCCTTCCCCACGGATCTATAGGATGACTCACCTATCTTGGAAAATGCTCTGGTCTATAATATCCTGACCTCCGACAAGGAATGTCAACCAGCACAGGATCAGCCAACGCAAAGACCTAGGACCAACACTTGCTTAGCCAAATCTGTAGAAAAACCCCACATCAACCCCCCTCCCTCTAGAATCAATGCTTGCATCGAATATATGAATACGTATGCCCTCATAGGGAAATTCATAGGGATATGGCCAACTGAAAAATATCTACTCAACTCGATCGCGGCGAAATGGATACCCAAGGCACACTTCAATGTCCAGCTAGGTTCCAAAGGATTCTTTACCATAATTTTCTCGATATTAGGAGATAGAGATCAGGTTCTGGAAGGGGTTCCTTACTTCTTAAACTCTGTTGGACTCTTTCACAGGAACTATATTGAACGCTTTAACCCCGATATAAAAAAAATTTCCTGGGCTCTGGTTTGGGTCTGACTCTATTCTTTACTGAAAGAATATTGGGATGAGGAAACCCTCAAATAAATAGGAAATGACTGAGGGGAATTTGTCAAAATAGCAGATCAAACCAAGAAGCAAAGGTATACCTCTTATGCCCGCATTTGGGTATACATGCATATAGCCAAATCTCAAAAGGACTCTATTATGCTCACACATGAAGAGATAGAATGGACACAACCACTATATTACAAGAATGTGCCCTTTCGTTGTAGAAAATTTCATGAGCACATACATTTGTACAGAGACTATCCTCAAAACAATATCCAAATGGACAACAAGTAGATTTCCCCAACTGATGAAGAAGGTTTCAAGAAGGTCTCCAATAGGAGGATACAGGGCCGAAAAAATCCCACTATTAGCAAATCCGTGATGCCTTTCACTAGCAATAGCTTCGGGATCTTAGGTACGCAACCTATGGAAATAGGAAAATACTCTAATGAGTCTCCCCCATTTCCCAAATGCCGATATCATGAGCATAATAAGGGAAAGAAAAAGGAGGAATCCAATAACATAGCTAAGAATGATGCACCTGTAATACCTCAATCTCCACAAAATGCTTTTCAGGATCAAGAAATTCTTCCCTCCACATAAGATGTGGAGGCTCCAATGGATGAAAGGTGGCGAGACATTGATTTGAAAGGCTTAGATCTCTTTATCTTGGAGGAAGCATGCAAGAATAATACTCTGCATGCGATAACTCCCAAGTAGATTCAATTGCTCATTGATATCCTACAATCTCCCAGCACTAGATCCAAATTAGGAGTTATTATTAGCCACCTTAAAGAAATGAAAAAAAACATCAAGGAGGCTAAGAAGAGGGGACAAAAATCAGACATTCTAAGACTAGTTGCTCTGGGTACCAGGCTTATTGAATTAGGGAAATACTCCTAGATTACAAAATTCTTCACCTCCAACCCATTTGTTCCCCAATGAAATTTATATCCTAGAATATAATAGACATCAACAGCCCCAAAAAACATAGAATGACCAAGAAAAATATCCAACAAGAAAAACCCACTATCCTAATGCTACAAGAAACCAAATCCAATTGCACCACTCTAAACTTCTTAATCCCTAGACTCTAGCAAGTCAGCCAGTGTATCTTAGTTGATTCTACAAGTGCCTTTGGTGGTCTAACCATCGCTTGGAATCCTCTAGAAGTGGATCTTGATAACTTTTTAGCAACCCACTGCTCTATCTCAGCAAACTTCCATCCTTTGGGCTCAACTATCCATGGTAAAATAGAAATTTTTTATGGACCCCACCTTCCTTCCCAGAAAATAGCCACCCTAGAATTCCTCCATTGGCTTGTTAATGATCAGCCTAACCGCATCGACCTTCTGGGAGGAGATTTCAATCTTATTACCTCCCTTCAAGATAGAATAGGAGGGTGTCGAATTCTCTCTCCGGTGGAAAATAGTATTAAAGAATTCATCGACAACAACAGTTGGATAAAGATGCACACCAATAATGGAATACACACTTGGAACAACCATAGAGGAGGCAAGGCTCAGATTGCCAGCAAGCTTGACCGCTTTCTTATCACTGAACACCTCATGCTCAGAAATGAAGAACTCTCCAAATATATTCTTCTCGTAGCTGGTTCGGATCAATGGGCTATCAGTTCCCAATGGTGGCTGGGAGAATCATCCAAGAGAAAGCCCTTCAGATTTGAAAAATTCTCGCTCTCCCACCTTGATTTTCCTGAAATGATTAGGAATTGGTGGCTAAACACCCATGTTATAGGCTCCTCCTACATGTACATAATGTAATACAAAATCAAACTCATCAAATAACATAGTAAAGCACTAGAATAAACACACCAGTAAGGCCCTTCTTGAGTAGGAAATGGAACACCTACATCAGTAAATCATTTTGAATGGTAGATCAAAGGTAGTTGATCTACATGAGAATCTTCTTCTTTCCAATATAGAGGAGCACACTAAACAATAAAAAAACCTTTGGATGCAAAAAACCAGAATTAAATGGCTTTATGAAGGGGAGAGAAACATTTCCTTCTTCCATCACTCCACCCTGCAGCATCACATGCATAATTGCATCACCCAAATCAAGAACAATGAAAGCGATCGACTGGAATCTCACTAGGATATTGAAAGGGAACTTGTCTCTTTCTATGACAATCTCCTAGCAGAAGAGGATGTAGAATGGTAAGCTTCCCAGCATCAAGTAACCACTCACATTCATTCCCTAGTTACAGATGATCAAAATATCATGCTGATGAGACCCACTACTCTACAATAAGTGGAAATAGCCATCAAGAAAATGAAGGAGCACAAAGCCCCAAGACCTGATGGTTTCACTATAAATTTCTTTCATGCATGTTGGGACTTGCTCAAATATGAGATTTTGGAAATTGTTGAAGAATCCTGACACAACCAAACGATCCTTCCCGCACTCAATGCCACTTTCCTTACCCTCATCCCCAAAGAGCCCAATGTCTCCACTCTAGACAAGTTCAAGCCTATCGCCCTCTGTAATGTACTTTATAAAATCATTAACCAAAGTCATAGCCAATTGCCTCAAACCCCTCCTCCCCTCCCTCGTCTCCTCGAAACAAACTGGTTACATCAGAGGGCATCAAATCCTTGATGGTATCATTTTGACACATGAGGTCATTCACTCTCTCAAGCTCACCAAAAATCCTTGTATGCTTCTTAAAATCGATCTCTCCAAATATTTTGATAAACTCAACTGGAAATTCATCAAAAAAACCCTTCGAGCCTTCGGATTTGACCATTCTTGGACAAGATGGATTCTCAACCTTGTAACCACTACCTTATTTTTAGTCCTCATCAATGGTGCTCCGTAAAATTCATTCGACCCATCACGATGCATCCGGCAAGGTGACCCACTCTCTCCATTGATTTTCATCCTAATGTCGGAAGGTCTGGAATGTATGTTTAATGACGCCAAATATCAAGGTACTCTGGAAGGTATTTCCCTCCATGATAATTCTCCCCTCATTTTTCAGAATTTTGTGGATGACAACCTTCTCATGGGTCATCTCTCAGTCTAGGAGGCCTGCTCCCTCAACACCATTATTTCCACCTTCTCAAAAGCTTTTGGGATGACTATAATTCTTCAGAAATCAGAGATCTTATTCTTCAACAACCCTCTAGAAACTCAGAGAAACATCACCAAAATTCTGGAATTCAAAGCTACCAAAATCCCCTCTAATTATCTTGGAGACCCCCTTACAGACTTCACCCTCAAGCACTCCTCTTGGAAGGATCTTCTTGTCAAACTGGAGCTCTGCCTCTCGCAATGGACTCTTCACACTCTAAATATTTCTAGTCCCCTAGATCTCATCAAATATATCCTCCAAGCCATGCCTTTATATCTCTTCTCAGTCATGGAATCCCCCAAACATGTACTCAAATCCATTTGCTCGCTCCACAGAACCTTTCTTTGGCAAGCGAACAAGCAAGGGAAACATTGGGGTCTAATTAAATGCGACAACATTTCAAAAATAAAGCAGAATGAGGCCTTAGAATATGGGATCCAGTGATTAATGATGAAGTTCTTAGTGCTAAAATTTGGTGGAACTGGATCACCAAAAAAAACAACCCATGGGCTCAGTTATGGAATAGAAAGTATGCCGTGAACTAACCCATCCAACAATTAATCAAATACTCTTTAGACATCAATGGCTCTCTTATTTGGAATGCAACCAACTCTCAAAGACCAATAATACAACAACACTGCTTCTGGGAAATCTATGATGGCTCTCTTGCCAACTTCTAGAACGACTCTTGGAATCAACTCCCCTCATTGGAAAACTCTTTCCACCTACACACTCTTCATGACAGCTTCCTACTTCCTTAGAATGAAAAAGTGCATACCTTCTAGACAACAAACACTCATCATGACTTCTAGGAATGGATCAGCCATGATGATTGGCATCAGCTTCACCAATAGGTGTACTTAGTAGCACTTTGGGAGAACATTCAACAACATTGTATGCACACCATACATGGTACTGAAATTATCCGATGGGGCTACAAAGCATGAGGCATGTTCTCCATCAAATAATCCTACCATCTCATTATCAATATGCAAGACCAACCCAATCCCTATTGGTGCAAGATCTAGAAACTCAAAACTTGGCCCAAAGTCACTATCTTTCTTTGGCGGGTCCTTCACATGGGAATCCTCACTTGGGATAATCTCATCATAAGAGGATTCACTCAGCCTTCTCAATGTCTTATCTGCAAGGAGCATGGGGAAACCATGGAGAATATCCTTGACCAATGCTCCTTCTCCAATCAATTATGGGACAAAATAGCTACATTATGTAAAATATCAGACAGACACTAGGGAAACATAGTAAACACCATCAAGAAATGGCATGCGCAACCTTTTGAAAACCCCATCCTCAACAAACTTTGACAGCTCATCCCCAACTTTCTCATATGGAACGTATGGAAGGAGTGCAACAACAGGATGTTTGAAAGCAAAGCCAACTCAGTGGAGACAGTTTGGGCTCATCTAAGGTAGAATCTCGAGGAAACCATGATGCTATCCAACTAGCAGGACAAAGAAATTCAAGCCAACCCCTAGGAAAAATAAATCCTATACAACTCATCCGTCCACTCTCTTGCTAATATCACCAACCCTGGGCCTCCCCACTTCCACCCCTGCTCTCCTTCCACCTGGTATCCCCCCCCTCAAGGCTTCTTCAAACTGAACTTTGGTGGGGCTTCAAAAGGAAATATTAGACTAGAAGGCTTTGGAGGGGTTCTCATATTTGACAAAGGTCAAATTTTGTGTATCTATTACCACAAGTTGGGGATGGAAATCAACAATGTGACAGAGCTGATGGGGTTGTTACAAGGAATCATAATATCCCATACCCAGATATCCTTCCCTCTCATTATGGAGGGTGATTCAAAGTTTATTCTGAACATGGCTTCCAAAATCCAAAACGGTTCAATCAACAACAAAGTATCCTCTTTCTTGCATCTAGATTACGAGATCCAGCAACTTGCATATTTTCTCTCACAGCCGGTGGCCATCACTTTTCATCATATCTGACGCAAAGCCAAGTCTCTTGTAGATAAGATTTCCAATAGAGTAGTTCTCTCCTCTTCCTTCCTTCAACAATATACTCTGAATGAGATCACCAACATAAATTTCCAGAATGATTGCATGCAAATGGAAGCCAAGGAATACCCCCTGGATGCGGGTGACAAGCAAGCACATGAAACCCAAAGCAACAATGATGTTTCCCAGCATGCCACTAGGCACATCACCCCTCATGCTAGCACTGAATCGATGCACACATGTCCAAGTGATAGCCTAGATCAGACCCCCTCTTAGGTCATGCACAGACATAATGATTACTCCCCCATGCATGATGACTCCCCTGTTCTAGGTGACAAAAAGCAAATTTATCCATGAATTATATGTCCTATAAATGGTTAAGGTCAAGAAGGATGAGTACAGAGCATTAATGGTTAAAATTAATGGATTTTGGGTTTAGCTTCAGGGGCGTTTTGACTCCTTGGATATACATCTCACCTTATTCATTCTGGCTCAAACCACTCTGCAAAATAGTCACTCCCCTCCATCCACACTTCTGCACGCAAAGCCATTTTTTGTCACCTTCCTTCCCTCCTCTCTCAAAATATTAGTGATAATCATGTCGCCATGCTGACGTGACCCTCCTAGGGGAGGAAGGGGATGTGGAAGGGCTAGTAGAGGCAACTCAAGACTGCCATCTTTCACTGCTCAGGCCAGCACAAAGGGTTTTGATGTCAAGGTTCCAGATGAACTATGGGAAATGATCGATGATTGGGAGGATGATATTTCATGCTCACTCTTAGCAACAAATCGAAATTCATCCCACAGAGGAAATTATTGGATTATTAAAAACCTGCTCAACTAACTCATCTTGCATTCAGTCCATCTCTATGCCGTCCCTGAAGCTCAACCTGCTGGTCACGCTCTGGAAGCTCAACCTGCTAGAAATGCTCAACGTGATCCTGCACCACCCTTGGTGACTTTGGTCTCCCTTCCTCCTTCCTTCGTTCAGGTGCCCCCCCCAGTTCCTCCAGCCTCTTCTCCCCCACCTCCTTAGCACCAGTTTGCTAGCAAAAAAGGAAAGTCTACCAAGGTACCTCCACCTAGGAAAACATCTCCATTACCGATCAATCAACCTATCACCAACAGCAAGGAAAGCTCAAAAAACCCCAAAGGAAGTGGATCACATAACAACGCCAATGGTTTGGGTGAAGATGCAGAGAGCACTAAAGAATAGGGCCTGCAGTTGCGCACCAGTTACTGCTTCCCAATCACTAAAGCTCCCTTCAAAAATATTTAATGCCAGGTTCAATCCACCAAGTTTCCTCTTCCTGGTTATTTTCTGCTTTATTGCTCCTTAGAGCAGTTTTGTTCAGGTCAAATCAGGATTTTTTGTCTTAAACTGTTAGTATGTTTTGTAAGATTTGTCTTCCCCATCTTCGGGAGGATCACCCAAACAGTCACAGCATGCCTTTCACCTTCAGGCAAGCTGATATGATTTTTCTAGTTTTTCTTTTGTGTTTGATGGACACATTGAATTGTACTATTATCTATATTTTTATCTCTCCTTAATAGAATAGATCTGAAATTACAAAAAAAAAACATATTTTGAATTAGATGTTTAGCGTCTAATGTTTATCTGTTTCTCCGAGCTCGGTTTCTCTCTAAGTTGATGTAGATATGTTCTTAATCCATACTAATTAAAAAAAACTATTGTGAAAATATTTGTCGAATTATTTCTTCCCTATGCTTATATATATATAAGAAACAAAGAAGAACGAGTAATAAAAAATTAAGGTGGCTTTATCACGTGATTAGTTTTTATAAAAAGTATACTAAACTTACTCGAATGCATAGTTGAATATTATCTATCTACAATTACACCTCCCTTTGGATATTTATTTTGATAAAATATCTATAGTAGTCCTTAATTATTGGAGGCATGTTCCTAGTGAATCCATTATTTGTATTAGATATCTATCCATATTTTTACGGCATATTTGTGTGCCCAATTACTAGGTAAAAGAAGATATTATTGGTGGAAAAAACACTTTGGTTCCAAGCACGAGGCCTCAATTTTCATGCATATTAATAAATGGAGCTATAATAGTGAATGATGATATTTTTATATTCTTTAGTGTGAACCTATTTTCTACATATTTCAAGCAAAACCCTTGATTGAAAATGTTTGTTTTATTAATATAAAAAAAATTATTACATTGTTTGAGATGCATGTATTAACATTTAATGTTGTCACATGTTTTTCTAGGAATGAATCACAATGGAAGATGGAGACCAATTGTTGTAGTGGGTGGTTACATTATATTTTGGTGTGATGCTAATATTAATATCTTTTTAAAGGTGTGACATGAGTGGTTTATATATAAGAAATGCTAGATTTGTTGGAATTTTCTTTGATTTTTTTGTTTATTAAATTATAAAGTTTGAAGTTGAAAATGACAACATGGGACTTTGAAGGCAAGTTATAGAATATTGGTTTAGCTTAGCATGTGGCACTTCACATTATGAATCACATATTCCTACTTTGTTATGAACCTCTATAGCAACTAGTTTTACTTCTATAAACATAATACCTAATTTTTTTGAGTGCTTTGCATTAGCATGAATCATTATTCATTCAATGTTTATTCAATATTAGGTTTGGATCAATATGTTACTTTATGGTTTTATACGTTCAAGGTCAATATTGATGCAAATTATGCATCAACCTAACAAAGTCCTAAGATTGTCTGTCCATAGTTTTCATGCATATCGGATCCAATAATGACACCATCTTTCAACCACAAGAAGTTATTATAAATCCATCTTAGGGATGGTTTCCTTGGAAGGGAAAATCCAGGTGACATATATCTCTAAATTCACTCTCACATTAAGACCATCAAATGGGTCTCATGATAATTACATAACCCATGTTTCTAAAATTGATCTTTGAATTATGATACGATGTATCCTATTTCCATTTCTCATACATATTAAATGTGAACTACAAACATAAAATCCTCTTTCTAAACTCTATTATTGGAAACAAGATTATGTGAGACTTAAGAATAACATTCTATTGTAACTCAAGAAAGTGAGATAAGAATATGTTGCGAGATAAGAATCTACAATATAACCATATCTAACCTCAATAAAGTGATCAGAACAAATTTCTTGCTCAATCATGACTCCAGATAGGTGAATTGGATGTGTTGTTCCATTATGGTAGGATGATATTTATAAGGCCAAAAGGAACTTGTTAGTGTGAACATGAGAGAGTCTTATTTATTGTATTTGTATTCTAGGGTCAAGAAGTCTATTTTACTTTTGAGTAGAGAACCCCAGTTTAATTTTCCAACTTTGTACTCCAAACAATAACAATCCTAACAAAATTTCAAAGTAAAAAAATGGAATGACACCCATGTCTTTGGTTGATTCTAAAACAATAGACCTAGTTAAATATCATACTTAGATTTTATATCATGTTCCTCTCAAGGTAGTTCCCATGTACAAAAGGGACACTATGGATTGGATTTATTACAACATGATGAATAAATACATATTTTGTATAACTTTCAAATCAATTAGTAAAGAAAACGTATGTATAAACTATACATAAATATCATTGACAATGGGCTTCAGTCCATAGTTTTAAAATATTAAAACAAGATGTATTCTCATACTTTCAAAAGCTTCAATCCACGAATCCAGATTCTCTTTATGATTCAAGATATTTTGAGAAATATATCAATGAGAGAGATGTTAAATATTTTGAGAATGCATCTAATACCAATATAATGGTTGAAAAAATAGATTCCCTTAGTGATCAAAGTGTTGTAAACGAAATTTCACTAGAAATTGATAATAACAATGTTGAAGGTTTTTTTTGGAAGGAACGAAATTGATTCACAGTCATGGAAAAATAAAAGGTTAGTAATGGGACATAGAGAGACAATTCCAACTAGAATGAGTCTCGAAATTTCCATTTATTGAACCAATTTCTTCAAGAAATGAGAAACATGCTTCATGAGATGTTAGATGCATTACATATAGTTGGAAACTTATCAAGGCATTAAAATTGCAAATGAAGTTAGATACAATAGAGAAGTATTACTGAAAGGTGTATGATAAGGAATTTGTAAATGATGAGTAGAAATATATTATTAGGTGGAAATATTTTGAGTAATTTCAACATGTTAAATATGAATATGAATATAATAAACACTTAAAAAGTACGAGAAAACTTGAGACAAGTGGAGGAACCATCGCACCTCTAATTGGAAAGACGATTGAAATACATTTGTTATTGAAGAAGATGAAATTAAGTATTGTATTTCAAATATTTTCTAGAGGTTAACCTATGAAAATCTATCTAGAGCAGAAGAACTATATATATTTTCTTGAAGCGTCAAAATTTTCATCTTCTCAATGGTTTGTAACGAGTTATTTTAAATGGGAAAGATATATATTTAAACTAGAGATTGATGATTTGAAGGAGAACATTGCAAATGATATATTCTTTTCATTGTCCTTGGATGTCGTTACAACTATTTTAATACATTATGGAACTACATGAGAAATTATATGGTTAATTATCATCTTAGGAATTCATATATTCCCAGGATTCATAAAATGAGGGAGAAATATATAGCTCAAAATATTTATGAAATTGCTATTAATACTTTGAAGAAAATTGGTTGTATTGATTATTTAATGATTAAAAAAGGTTTATATATGTTGGAGTAGATGGACCATCATCTATGCAAAGAAAAAGGAATGGTGTTTGTGTCAAAGTAAAACTAGTAACTTCACCATTTATGAAAATCATCTCTACATTTTATCTCCAAGGAGGATTGAACTTAGTGGCATACATGTAGCTGTTATGAGTAAATTCAACAAATTAAATTTTATTTTGTTGAGAAGGTGTTATAGTGCAAGAGTACATAGAAAATCCAAAGTGAATACAAAATCATCAAGAAGATTTTATTAAGTAAAATTTCAACCAATTTTCTAAGACTTCATAAAGTTTAATAGTTTAGTGAAAGATTCGCCAACATTTTACAATATTTTATAATTTTGTGAAAGATTCGCTATGATTTTACAATATTTTGTAATTCTATTACAAATTCCTCCAAAATTTAAATATTTTATAATTCCATAAAAGATTTGGCAAAAAATTATATATACATATTATATAATTGATAAAATAGCCTCCACACTTTCCCATGTATCATGGGGATTCACCCATTTATTATACATATGAATTTAGGGGGGGGGGTTTAAAATTTTCCCTACTCAAAATTAGATCAACGGATTGGATTGATTATGGAGAAGGAGATTGCAGAAGAACCAGAAAATGTTAAGTTGAGCTGCGGAAATGAATTCTGAGGTGCATCCATTTATGGTATAGAAGAATGTATGACATCAAACTCATATATGGAAGGTGAAGACTGTGTTTTGTGAGAAAAACATGTACATATAAGCCAACAATGAATATATCTCGTAGAGAGCTAGCAGAGGAAGAAAAGAATCCCACAGAAGTGAGAAAAAGAAAAGACGAAAGGTATGAATATAGAGTAATGCTATTGATGGAGTAGAGGAAGTCCATAGGCATTGGTTTGATGAATCCTACGATCAGATAGGAAGGGAGATCCTAGATCAGAAGTGATCAATACATTTTTAATTAATTATTTAATTAAAAATTGTTAGTCATAGATTGTTGAAAAGGCATGACAATCAGATTCGAAAGGGCGTGATTGTGAAAGGGTATGTTTCTTGAAAAAAGAGATGCGTCCGTAGGAAACATGAAGATACTTATTCACAAAAGTATGAGTGAGAAAAGGGTTTGTGTTATTGAGATAGATGTAGCCATAGCATAAGAAAGAGACCAGTGGGTGTGACAGATAATGGACGAAGAAATAAATCTAGCATATTATAGAAAACATATTAGGGTGGCAAGGTGGAGCTAGGGTAGGAAACAAGCTTGCATGGAGTTGTTGACTCCTTCCAGCAAAATATGGTAAATAGGGTGTAGGAGCATCCTGTCAGTCGTAGCTAACAAAATAGGCTGTCATAGCATTCTTTCAGTCGTAGCTGATAAACCAGGGGGTCATAGCCTGCTTCTAATTGGTATTGGTAAACAGGGTGCAATACCATCCTTGTCTGTGGCAATAGGAAAAACTATTTGTAAATAACAATTTTGCAGTAATAGGACATATTGGTGGTTTACCCTTTTGGGCTTCCATGCTAAAATTGTGTTATGTGCATTCTTGTTGTGATGTGTTTCTAATGATATATTTAAAA
The DNA here is from genome assembly GCA_001517045.1 of Pseudotsuga menziesii. Lineage (NCBI taxonomy): Eukaryota > Viridiplantae > Streptophyta > Pinopsida > Pinales > Pinaceae > Pseudotsuga > Pseudotsuga menziesii. The sequence goes on from LPNX010670473.1 coordinate 190,715, forward strand.
GTGGTGAAATCAGTAAAAAGTTAACAATACTGATTCACGCCC
>LPNX010670473.1:190822-235841 GCA_001517045.1 Pseudotsuga menziesii
GGGACTGGTGGGAGCAGTTAGGGTTGTGAGAGGATGTGTTGGTCATGCTGGATTCCCTTCAGGACATACACATTCAATCCCAAGTAGGTGAGGGACATGATGAGATGGGGTATGAAACATAAGGGATCCTTTTAAATTAAGAAGGTCTGTGATTTTATGGAAGCATTTTATCAGGAGTTACTTTAGTGATTTTGGAGAAATATATGGGAAGAAAAATTGTGGCAAAAAATTTCAACATTTGTGTGGCTTATGCTTAAACAAAGAATTATTATTGGTGAGAATCTAATTAAAAGAGGGTTTAATGGCCCTTACAAATGCTAAATTTTCTATAATATCGAGGAAACATTGGACCACCTACTAGATTCCTACTTCTTTTCACCCCAACTAATGGATAAATGAGTTATTTATTTCCACCAGTCAAACAAAATAATAGGAATATTGGATCTTAGGTTACACAAGTAGTAGAAGGACCCATTTCAAAACCCCGTAGTTAATCGATTATAAAAAATATTCCAAGTATTTGTGGTGTGGAAGATATGGAAATAAATAAATAGATGAAGTTTAAAAGGGAATCATACCTCAACCAATAAGGTCTAGATGGTTGGCCAAATGGAGGTATTTGAGACTATACACTTAGGCTCATGTGAGGAGAAATATTGGCAGGCCCGGGCGGCTGATGCACTCCCTCTTCGATCCTATGGGAATATACGTCAATTTCAATGCTCCAGACCATCAAAATACCACTACTTGGTGGATCCAAGTCCTAATCATTGGGTGTCCCCCCACGTTGGGAATCTTCAAGATGAACTTTGAAGGGGCCTCGAAGGGAAATCCTAGGGCCATGGGTTTTGCGGGCCTGATAAGTGACCACGGAGGGAGGTTTACATCATTCTTATGTGGAGGTATTGGCCATGAAAAAAATAATTATGTAGAGATGGAGGGGATGAATAATGGGTTGATAATGTCTTAGAGAAATAATTGGATCCCATTGATAGTATAAGATGACTCAAAAATAGTGTTAAAAGCATATTCAAAATGGTACCCCCTACTCTATGGTGTCGATAAACTAAATCTTGGAGTATAAGATGGAGCGCTTAGCTAGAATACTTCATAACATTAGAGAAATTACATTTAGACACATTCAAAGAGAGGGAAACAAAGTGATCAACACATTGGATAATGAAGGTATATTGTGAGGAGATGGTTGATGGGACTCTCATAGAAAGGTGCAAATCCCAAGTGTGACAAGATACATCCCGTTAGGATGAACCTGGCATGCATGATAAATAGTCATCCCATTGTGGGTCGACATGGTTGAGGAAATGACTATGGTAAAATATGTAGAGTTTGGAGGAAAGAAAATAATCCTTTAAGAATAATGAATGGAATTTACAAAGGGGTTATTTAGGCATTCCCATCCGTAGGAAAAGAAACAAGTTCAGAGGATGGAGGATTCTTAAAGAACTGGGAGAAGTGTTCAACAAAGACAAAAACCAATATGGATGAGATCAGAAATAGTACTTCCATAAACATGGACGAAAATAGTAAGCTTATATATAACCATCACCAAGGTGGCCATATATATTGTTGTGGAAAATCCCCTATGTGCATGCAGTTGGGTTGGTGGGAAATAAAAGGAATTTTAAAATGTACGATATTGGGGATGGAGATGGGAAAAAAAATGGATGGGAGTAGTAGTGGAAAGGATTAGAGAGCTTAGCGAGGAAATCCCTTGGGAGTTATATGGAATATAACTTATTCCAATAAACAGGTGGCACAGGAAGCCAAGTATTTGAAGTTGGGGATCCTTTTGGAAATTCAAGGAAAACTGGAGGATGTTGAGGAAAATATTTGGTAGAAGCTCAATGATGTGATACTAAGATAAAAGAACAAAGTAGTGGAGGAATGATTCATGGACCAAGAAAACAATGGCATGCATCTTAGTTTATACAAATGAACAGTTGCACTCTTATAATTTATGAAGAACATGATGGATCAAGTGATTTGGGAGTGACTACAAAAAGAGGAAGGAGACAAAGTGCATGTTCAATGTCGGATGGAGCACTACATAGAAACTAATCAGCTAAACATGGAGGTCTATTCCATCCTATCTATGTTGGGGATTTGAGTTCTAGTGCCTTTAGTGAGTTAGTCGAGAAGACCTATGATAGATCAAGTTGGGGTTTTTCAGGGACACATTTCAGGTCCTCGTGACTTCTGATAACTGGGTTGGTGTCCTTTTATTTTTTTATGTTCCTTAAGAGTTTCATATTTTTCTTTATGTTATGGACAAGTAGCAATTTTAAGCTCTATAATCTCCATTCAAGTTAATATAATGTTCTTGTTACTTACAAAACAAAGTTAGAAATTTGTTGATGGAGATTTAAATTTCTACTCTTAATAAAAACACTACCTATAGCATGTCACATCTCTCATTTTGGGTTAATTTATGAATCTAGCATTGTTATTTTGTCTAGTATTATTTTTTGTGTCATTTAATATGTATGGTTGTATATCATTGCAACTATCCACAAATAAGTTTTATGTGTTTATATATTTTGTTGTTTTAGTAATTTGGGATTTTGGAAAAGTTGTGTTTCAAACCAACTTTGAATTAGGGGGTTTATATTCCATATGAACCTAGAACCACTATTTTGTTTCAAGAAAAGTAATTTGTAGAGATTAGTATTTAGATCTAGGAAATTTCAGACAAATAATTTTAGTCAGTGGTGGGACTTTCCCTATGGAAATATGTAAAAGGGGTATTGTTGTCCATTGTTGTTTATTTCATGTGGTAAAATATGAGAAATGTTTCCCATTGTTCTTTATTTCATGTGTTAAAATATTATGGGAAACTCAATTTTTAAAAATAAGATGGCTTCCAATGGTTGGGAAATGTAGTTTAATTAGTAAATTGTTGTTATATTGGGTATTGGAATGGTTCCCAACATGGGTATCAATGGTTGTGTAAATTCTCTTGCAAACGACATGAATGCTAGATTTTTATCATTCAAGCTAGAATTATCTTAGGATCTTTAACTGAGAGAATAACAAGCACAACAATAAAACATAAGAGAGAATTGACACAAAGATTTTCCTCGGGGAAAACATAAAGGAGAAAACCCCGCAACTTCCTGAGAGATAGAATCAACACCAAAAGTAAAACCCCAAAACAATAAGATGATCTCCCGACAATAGTAGACTCTCTCTCTCTTGTCCCAATGACTTATTCTCTCTCAGTTATGCGCTAGAACTGAGTGTGAGTGAGTGTGTGATAAATAGAGAGTCTCACTCTCTATTTATATTAATTCTCGACTCGACAATAACTCACCAGGGCCAACTTCTATAGGAGAGTCTAATAACCCTAGGGCCCCACAACTGCGAGGACTTTAACCCTTGATCAATAAGGAGGGTTACCTAAAATTACTTTACATGACTTGTTTACATTATTGAATATCCCGATAGTAACATCGGGGTATGACATGACTCAATTACATTACAGATGCTTCCCAGAATAAACATCGGGGTACAATACATAAAATATACAAGTGAATACATTCTAAAGTTACAATTACATCAACACTCCCTCTGAACTAGGAAGGTATTGTCTCGACACAATTTATCAACGCAAGTCTTCTTCTCTATATCATCTGGATCATTGGCAAGTTCTTGTCATCTTCATCTTCAAGTCATCTTCATTACTGGATCTGGATCATCATTTGATCTGGATCATCTCTAGATCTGGATCATCACTGGATCTGGATCATCTATGGATCTGGAACATCTCAGCTGGATCATCATCACAGGTTCTATCTCTCAATTCTTCTCATCATAGGAAGTTCTACAGAGCCAACCCTTTTTCATGTCGGTTGTAGGCCTATCCTCCATGTAAGTATTTTTTAGCACTTATATCTAACCCTAAGTTAGAATGGACCTCCCAACATTTACATTTGACCATACGAGGCACAAATTCAACATACATGTCAAAAATGCATGCCCATCACTCACATCTGACCATGGGAGGAACCAATCCAGTAATCTATGTCAGAAATTCCCAACACTCACATCTGACCATGAGAGGAACCAATCCAACATTCATGTCAGAAAGGATCTGCACTTACATTTGACCATGTGAGGAACCAATCTAACCTACATGTTGAAAAGGCTCTGCACTTACATTCAACCATGCGAGGAACCAATCCAACCTACATGTCGAAAGGGATCTACACTTACATTCGACCATGTGAGGAACCAATTTAACCTACATGTCAAAAGGGATCTGCACTTACATATTCCCATGTAAGGAACCAATACAACATACATGTCACAAGGGATCTACACTTACATCTTCCCATGTGAGGAACTAATCCAGCATACATGTCAGAAGGGATTTGCACTTACATGCGATCATCTGGGAACACATCCCACAGTCACATCAGAATGGCTCTGCACTTATATCTAATCATGTGGGAACAAATCCCACAATCATATCAAAATGGCTCTACACTTATATCTAAACATGTGGGAACACATCCCACAATCATATCAGAATGGCCCTTAGCTCTAGGATGAGTATTCCTGGTAACTGACCAGGTGCCTCCATTCTCCCAGAGAATGTACTTTAGTACTTATATCTGATCATGTGGGAACACATCCCTCAATCACATGAGACTAGATCAACACTTACATATGACCATGGAAGTAACAAATCCTCTCACCATGTCAGAATGGCTCATAGACTCATCACTTCCCCTTGGAGGGAACCTCGATATGGAGAACACCAAGCTTCTCCGAAAGTACTCAAACTCCACTCTGTCCAATGGCTTGGTTAATACATCAGCTATCTGTTCATCTGTCACAACATAATGGAGCTTCACTACTCCTTCCTACACCATATCCCTGATATAGTGATATTTGATCTCAATATGCTTCGACTTGTCATGGAACACCAGGTTCTCCAACAACTTCACACAACTTTGGTTGTCACAATATATACAAGTAGCATCTAACTGGAGATCAAAAAAATCAGATAGTAGCTTCCTTAGCCATACTACCTCACAACTAGTTGAACAAGTTGTGACATACTCTGCTTCAGCTATATACAGTGCCACGCAGGACTACTTCCTGCTAAACCAAGAGATCACACCTAATCCCATACTGAAGCAACACCCTGAGGTGCTCTTTCTATTGATGACACTTCCTTCCCAATCTGAATCAACATAAACTTCTATGTTAATCTTCCGATCAGCCTTATACTTGAGCCCAAAATCAACTATACCCTTTAGGTACCTCAGAATGTGATTTGCAGCAATCAAGTGAACATGTCTCAGATACGTTAGGAACTAGCTCAAGGTGTTCATAGCAAAGAAAGTATCTGGTATCGTATTCGTCAGGTACATCAAGGACCTGATCATCTAATGATACATCATAGCATCAACCGTATCTGATGAAGCATCAATTACAAGCTTCAGATTCGATGCCATGGGTGTGGTCATGGTCTTGCAATCCATCATCCTGAACCTCTTCAATATATCTACTACATACTTCCCTTATCCAAGGGATATTCCATCCGCATTCTGCCACACCTCCATGCCTAGAAAATAGTGCATCATACCCAAGTCCTTCATTTCAAACTCGACAGAAATCTTCCTCTTTGTATCAGTAATCAACCCCTCTCCACCTGTTATAAACAGGTCATCTACATACAATAGGAGTATCACTGGGTTCCCTTTTTAAACCTTGTAGTAAAGGTTGGAATCTGCTTTACTTTTGGTAAAGCCCAAACTAGATAGAGAGCCATCAATTCTACTGTACCATGTTCTGGGTTCCTATTTCAAACTATACAGGGCTTCCTTCAACTTACACACATGAGACTCCCTATCATGTGTCTCAAAACCGAGTGACTGCTCCACATACACTTCCTCTTCCACTGCACCATTAAAGAAAGCAGTCTTGACATCCATCTGGTGTATCTTCCATTTCATCACTACAGTTAGAGCAACTAGAGCAAGTGCTGAACTTATGGAAATGTATCTGGCTACAGGTGCAAAATTTTCTTCATATCTATTCCTTATTTCTGGGAGAAGCCACAAGCCACAAATCTTGCTTTATATTTTTCTATGCTACCATATGTAGCATGATTGATCGTGTAGATCCATTTGGAAGTTACAATAGAATTCCCCTTTGGTCTAGGGACAACATCCCAGACCTCATTCTTCATGATCGATTGATACTCTTCGATCATAGCATCCTTCCATTCTTTCCTTTATGTCGTTTCTTCATAGTTGGAAGGTTCTTTATCGATCAATTCACATAATAAGGCTACATAACTGGAGCAGGACCTAGATATTTTCCTTTCTCTGTGATTTTATTCTGGATCCCCATATCTTTCTACACCTTGGATAGCTTCTTGTACCCAAGTAGGTTTCCTCTTGTGAGAATTCTTCTCCTAAGGTGGATTTATAGGTTCTTGAGGTTCTTCTATTTCTCGATCTTCTTTTTTATTTTGTTCGTTCATGGTTGCATCATGAATTCTGGGTACTTCTATTTCTGTAGGTTCTTCAACAGGTCTCTTTCTGTATTTGTTGTAAGCTAAGTCTTCGTCAAATGTTACATCTTTACTGATGTCAATAATCTTGAATCCTGGGAAGTATATTCTGTAATCCTTCGGGATTTCAGAGTATCCCACAAATATACCCTTCTTTCCTGAAGGATCTAACCTTGTCCACTTTTCTTTTGGAATGTGTATGTACACTGGATAGCCAAAAATTCTTAGATGGATGACTTCTGGTTTCTTTCCAGAGAATACTTCTTCAGGTGTTTTGTTCTTGAGTACTTTATGCAGAGTACGGTTCTGTACATACACGGCTGCTCTAGTAGCTTCTACCCATAGATGCATAGGAAGATCTTGATCATGAAGCATTGCCCTTGAAGCTTCCATAATCATTCTATTATTTCTTTTTGCAACCCCATTATATTGTGGATTATATAGAGTGGTTAACTCCCTCTTAATCCCTGAATCTCTACATAATTCTTTGAATTCTTTTGATGTGAATTCTCCACCATTGTCTTTGAAAGGTATTGATTTTCTTTTCTGTATGATTCTCGATCAATGCTTTGAACTCTTTGAATTTGTTGAATACTTCATTGTTTTTTTCATTAAGTATATCCATGTCTTCCTAGAAAAGTCATCAATGAAAGAAACATAGTATATATACCCGCTTAATAAGATGGATGACATCGGACCGCATACATCAGAGTGAATGATTTCCAAGATTCCTTTTGCTTTGCTTTCGCTACTTGGAAATGTCTTCTTTGTGCTCTTTCCTTTCGCACATCTTTTGCAAACTCCTTCATGTTTTCTTTGCATTTCTGGAAGTCCTTCAACAGCTTTTCGTGCAAGTGGTAGTGCTCTGTAGCGTACATTTGCAAGCCTTCTATGCCAAAGTTCATTTGGCTCTATTGAGTCATGAACCAAAGCTGGTTCTGGTTGGCCCTTCAATTTGTATAATCCTCCCTCTTGTTCTCCAATTACTATTGCATCATCAATAGTCTTTCCTTTTGGCCACATGAGGACTTGGCCATCTACAAAAATGCAACCCTCATGCCTTTTTCATCTAATTCTGATATGGAGAGAACATTCTTCTTTAGTCCTAGTACAAACAAGACATCCTTAATTTTCATAGACTTTCCAGAGTCTAGCTTGTAGGAGGATTCAACACTACCTTTGATGGGATATTGGTAGTCATCCCCAAGTTTCACCTTATCGGGTGAATTATGTTTGGATAGTTTCTCAAAATATTCCTTGAATCATGTCATGTGTTTGGAATCCCGCTATCAATAATCCAATCTTTGCTTCCATGTGTTACAGTACCTATGAGAGCAGAGATCAGAACATATTCTTCATCACTTGAAGAGTCTTCACTTTCTTGTTTGACTCTTTTTCTAGGAGGATCATCATCCTCAATAGTGTGATCATGATGTCTTCTTTTGGAGTTCTTCTTCTTCTTCGAACCAATCTTATTCACGAGACAATTTCTAGAAAAGTGTCCTCTTTCATCACATGTATAGCATCTGAGTTTGGATAGATCCTTGTTTGTTCTTACAAAATTATCTTTCTGGTGAGAATGCTTACCTTAGTGATGATGATTTTCCCTTCTTCTTTTCTTGGAGTGTATTGTGAGAGCTTGATCTTAATTTTCCATCTTTTCTTCTTGAGCTACTATTTGAGATTATTCTTTTGAGAATTCTTCCCATAGTGTACTAAACTTGATTAGCTTCTTTCTAGCATAGATTCCTTGGATGAAAGAATCCCATGACCTAGGGAGACCATTCAAGGTGATCATCACAATTTCTGCATTCTCCACTTCTTCATCCATTGTTTCAAGTTGTTCTTTGATCTGGGAGACCCTTGTAAAGTATGACTGTATGTTCTCCTCATTCTAGATCTTTACATTCTTCAATTGGTTCCTCAAAGTCATCTTCCAGTTTATGTTCTTCCCTTCAAACAGTTTGTTCAAAGAATCAAACATAGGTTTAGGTGTCTTTAGGGAGGACACCTATGGTATGAGGTTATCCTTGATTGAATCACAAATAATCCTCTTAGCCATGACCAATTTATTCTTGTGTAAGGCCTTAGCATCATCTCCCTCTAGAACTGGAACCTCTTTAGTGATGTAAGAGTCCAACTCATTTTCTTCCAGGACCAGGGAGATCCTATACTTCCAATCTCGGAAGTTATCAGCTCCCTCAAGCTTTTCATCAAGATTGGTATCATGAGACATCTTAGCAGAGAACCTCAAATGGAAATACAAAAGATTTAGATATTACCAGGTTAGGATGTTGAAACTGGATCTGGAGCTAGATTTCTACAGTGCTGGTTTAGGAGCATATTAAGGTTTGAATTTCCTGGAGTTCTACCTGACCAAAAAAATTGATCTTGATCTGTAAAATTTGATTTTGAGGAGGAGATAAATCCAGGCCTCGACTCACTCAAAAATTCCACTTCTTTGGAAAGCCCTAATTTTTGGGAGTAGTGTCAGATCAAAAATTGAAAATGCTCAGAATCAGATTATGCTTAGACAGAAATATGCACCCTAGAGAGGAGAGTCAGCCCAACCTTCTTTTGCTGAAAATTTGTGGAGAGAGATCCAAAAAGTAGGAAGCCCTAGTTTCCATAGCTGCATAGTGTCTTCTTCTCAGGTTAGCTTTGATACTATGTTAGATTTTTATCACTCAAGCTAGCATTATCTTAGGATCTTTAACTGAAACAATAACAAGCAGAGCAATCAAACATAAGAGACAATGGACACAAATATTTTCCTCAGGGAAACCACAAAGGATAAAACCCCGTAACTTCCTCAGAGATAGAATCAACACCAAAATTAAAACCTCAAAACTGTAAGATGATCTCGTGACAACAGTAGACTCTCTCTCTATTGTTCCAACAACTTCTTCTCTCTCAGTTATGCACTACAACTGAGTGTGAGTGAGTGTGTACTAAATAGAGAGGCTCACTCTCTATTTATACTAATTCCCGAATTGACAATAAATCAGTAGGGATGACTTCTCTAGGAGAGTCTAATAACCCTAGGGCCTTACAAATGTGGGGACTTTAACTCTTGATCTATAAGGAGGGTTACCCACAATGACTTTACATGACTTGTTTACATTATTGAATTTCCTGATAGGAACATCGAGGTATGACATGACTCAATTACATTATAGATACTTCCTAGAATAAACATCGGGCACTACTACATTTCGATGCAAAATCTGACAGTTACTTCTGACGGCGCGTGGATTTTTTCTTTTAAACCTACCAAAAATCACAAAGTTAAATCTTTTTTTTAAAGTTATGGTCATAAGAGTCGCTTAAGCGACGTCTAGGCTCATAAGCGTCGCTTAAGCGACGGCTAGCCTAGCAAGCGTTGCTTAAGCGATGGCACATAAATTGATCAATTGCAAGTGCTAGTTGTTACTAGTTCTTTATTCAATTTAAATATGTTTTCCTTAAACAACTATTGGTTGGTCCCATAGTATTGTAAAACGATGTTTCATGCCAATCCTAATTGGAATGCAATATGTATAAATTTGGTTCTAATAGTTTCTATTCTATAGTTGGTGAAACTGTTATTATTTTCTATGGTTTCAACTTTCTTGGCTCATTGTTGTTTTCTCCTATAAACCCGTGAGGGAACCGACAAATTTATGACATATTATATGTTTAAAAAAATCCATTGGTTAAACTTTATGTAAACTTTATATTAGTATGGAAATTATAATTTGTGTCACTAATGTATTTTCTTTGTGTGTACCAAAAGTCAATCTCACTCAATCATTAGGAGATATGTATAAATAATGAAAAAGATAAGAATACAAACCTTTATGCATGCATACTAACTAATATACCATCCTAACCTTTATGCATGCATACTAAATAATATACTAACCTAACCTTTATGCATGCATACTAACTAACATACCATTCAAAATATGAATTTAAATGACATTTGGGCGAGGAAGAGAGAGTGAACAAATGCTTTATTAATCCAATGGAAATGAGATAAACTAACTAATATCACCTAAGGAATGGCTTGTAAATGTGGTCTCCATATTTATCCATAAGAATGTTGTTTGTTTCTTCAAATATGTTCTTTCTATTGAGTACTAGTCAAGCAACAATTTCCATTATACAATCAACACTTTGAAGATGAATTTGAGTAGCATGAGGCCAAGGAAAGGCAATAAATGTGAGTGAAAGCAACACATTATTACTTTTGACAATATTGGTAGGGGAACCTTAACACACATTTTTTATTATTAAATTCATTGAGAATACATGTATTTTAGGTGAACATTGGGCTTGGAGGTGAATCGATCTCAATGTGAACACAAGAAATATAGGTATATGCACCCATTTGAATAACTTGACTAAAATAATGGCATAGTATAATATTAGTGAGAGAATAAGGGTGACTAGTATGGGTTTACATTTTCCTACAAAGATCTTGAGGCAACCTCACATAAACTTGGTTGCAGAATTGCACAAATAATGTCAATATAGGAATCGTGTGGGTATTCAGGGATTACATACATACGTCATTGGAATAATAAATGGAAAGGTGTGTTACCTGTTTGATGGTCAACCTACAATTTGAATTTTATTTGTGGTATGAAATTGGCATGTAATCCATGCTTTGGAGTGTATTAAGTGAAACTAATTCTTGCTTGAGATGTTTATCAGGTGGATGATAATAGATTCCCCTAATTGTGAGAGGTTAGGCCATTATTGTATAACTAAAATACATTATCTATTTCTTTCCATAACCTTACAAAGAGAGAGAGAGAGATAACATTGGACGAAGAATCACAATGAAGAAGAAAAGTTGTCCATAAAAATGTGACAAGGTGATAATATATGATAGTTCTTAGAATGAGGTGGGAATTCCCATACTCATGTAATAGTCAGTTTAAGTACAATATGGGACCATGGCTACATAAATGGATCTAGGTCATAATACATCTATTTTTTTCTTTTGTTTGAATTGGTTACAAAAAAAAGTTTCCCTACATGGCATACACATACATCAAAGGAGGCTTAAAACATGTAGAGCTAACTAGATGCACTACTATAATGCAAGGCTCAAACATCATACATTTTCATTATATGTTCCCTAGCATAGCTGACCGAGGCATTTTTTTTAGCATGCATTGATTTATTCCATTGTAGTTTGCTTTATCATACAAACTACTACAAATCGATAGCAGTTAACGACTAAATATACTACCCTATGAGAGACGAAGCTATACATTAGCCATATGATGAAAATGCATGCAAAAACTAAAATAAAAATAAAATCACAACTATTTAGAGTTCCATTTGTTTGAGTGTATTTAGGTGATAGCTGACCGTATATAAAATGCCAAGTAACATTTATGAGAATTGGACTTTCTAGTCCCTATTCTGGCATTCAGGGTTAGTATCTCCAATTATTTTCCCGAGTCAATAGAGGGTTTGATCCGTAGAAATGGCGCTGAAGTTTCTGAACAAGAAAGGATGGCACACCGGGATCCTTCGCAACATCGAAAACGTATGGAAAGCCGAACAGAAACACGAATCCGAATAGAAGAAACTGGAAGAATTAAGAAAACAGATTCAGGACGAACGCAAACAGAGTGAATTCCGTCAATTACAGGAACAGGCCGGTCTCGTCCCATAAGTGTTCTACCAATTTACCCTATTTTTTTCCTGCTAGCTTTGCAGATTTCATTTTTTTATTAATTGGGTTTAATTTCTTTAAAATATGCATTTTTTAGTAGTTCTGGCTTGTTGTTTTTAGTTCTGGATAGGCACATAGGGTTCTCAGGTTTTTGATTTCCTTAGTTTCGATTCCAGTAAAAAGGAACATTTGGAGTTTCTATATGATTCTGAATTGGCAGTGGGTAGAAGCAATTCTGAAAACTTCCCACTGGGTAAGCCGGTGGAGCCGCAGAAGAATGAGACGGAGAATGAACTGAGCAAGGTAATTTTTGTTTCCTGATTCTTATTTTATGTGCCTGTATTTGTGTTTTGTAAATGGATGGTTAGGGTATTTTCTTGAGCTCTCTTTGCTATGGTAGGAGTTTTCTTGGATGTTGGTCGGTTTGACTTTGATTGCATCTTTCAATTTTTTGAAATGTGCTTTTGTATTCCTATTAAAGAAACAGTTATGTACAAAGCATATTTGAAAAAAATTGAAAGATATGCCGCCACCTCGAGATAACAACAAGGGTTAATAAAAAGTTCACCCTTCTATAAAAAGTATAAACTGAAAAAGCCAGAATACTGCAAAATTTCCCTTTACCCAACAAGCCGTGAAGAGTCAAGTACAGAAGAACCACTAACAACAGAGAGAACAGCCCCCAAATAGTTCACCTGTGTGCACTTAAGAAGAAGACATGCACTCTTTGTCTAGGCCTTTCATGAGTTGGTACCCTGGCATCCAGCTGGGAGCACATAAACAGGATGAGATGTGAGGGACTGGGTCTCAACCCAAATATCAATCCATACGTGAACATGGCATTGGTCATTATCAAGTGAGCTTATAGCACGGTGGTAGGGCTGCTGCCTATGATAGTCTGGGGCAGGTTCTGGGTTCAATTCCTAGCCAGTCTCTTGCATTTCAAGCTATTTTGTGATTAGGTATGGAACATTTTTACAGAGAGTATCTGAAACTTAGCGCACCTGCCATCTCATGTTAAGCTGTGTGAAGAAGAAAATGTCTGGTTATAGCCACATGCCAGCTCTTTTCCATGATTCCTGCTACTGCTACCAGCCTTGCCCCTCAAAACTAAAGCTAAGATATGCTCTAAAGGTGTTCAGGCTTACCCCTTGGCCTCACTGCACCTTCTTCCTTGCTTTTCCTTGCTGCTAGCATGCCTTTCTAGATGTTAGGTAAACCCTACTAGGGTTTGGGGCAGGAGTAGTGTGGGTGAGAGGGTGATAGTTGTCTCTCCTCTTCACTTATCTTCTTACAAGCTGCCCATAAGAGGGATTTTTTTGTGTATAATGTTTATTTTTTATTTTACATATTTTCATCCCTTGGATCTGTGTTACTGGATCCACCACCCCAATCTGTAGGATCTGCAGAGTTAATGCAAAATATGTATAGACATGAAGCCGGCAATGAAGGGACAAATCCTCTCAAAAAATTCTAATTAAAGCCTAAATCTAAAACTAGATTATTACAAGTGAAAAAATACATTAAAGAGTGCAGTGAAAATTGATGATATTCACAAATATTAATAATAAAATTCCCTTCTAGAGTCTTCCAATCAAGTTGCTCCACTAGAATATTTCTTTTTCTTGAGGTATGTGCCATTCCAGGCGTTTCTCTATTGATTGCCCTCTTGAATTTGGGCTTATGCCTCATAAAACAGTTAAAACATAAAAAAATGTCTTCTAGAGTCTTCATAACTATGTTGCTTCACCAATTATGGTTTCAAGGCTACTATAATTATGATTATATCAGTGGGTGTGCTATCTGTGAGCTATAGTGAGCTGCAACCTCAATAAAATACCATTCCATTGCCATGGATACACCCAAAATTTGGCCTATATGATGGACGGTTCATTAAATAAAGTGTAGTTATCCTTGTAGAGGGGTTTAGAATGCCACATGCCCTCATTATATGAAAGGTGAACCATCAAAGACCCATATGAAGGATGCCAACATGTTGAATTATGCCTCCAAAGTTGGTAATTCAGAAAGCGTGAACTGCCCAATCCAGGTAGTGTGCATGTTCTGTCTTGCGTAAAGGCAACCCTTCCCTAAGTGCTGGTTCATCAATTTCGATGATCTGGAATCAAGGATAGAACAGCTTCATAAAAAGACGAGATAAATGGATATGAAAAGAAAGTAAAAAAGTAATATAAGATATTGAATTAAACACAACCAATTGTGAATACTTACCCTTCTTTTGGATGTTTTCTTAAGTCAACTTAATTTTGTAAGGATAACTACAAAACCTTATTTCTAAAGATAGCCCATATAAAAAATTTAGTCTTCTTTGGATCCTTCAACTTTCAAACTTACTTTGAACACCAAGTCTTGAGAATCTGGGACAAATAAAGATTTGTAACTTAGCCGAGCTGTGTAACGACCTCTTGACTTATACACCTGGGTATGAATCATATCTGGATCCTTTTCGGACATGTCTTGGATCCATAATGGATGTGTATCTGGAAGGGATGCAATATGGTTCTGTATGGGATCCGATCCTGATACATTTGGGATAGATTCCCATGTGGCATCCTGCTTCCTCATAATAAACCAGACTTTATAGTTCATATATTGATTGTATACAAAAATCCCTCAACAGAGAGGGTAGAAGAGACCACAGCTGCACTCATGGGTATCGGTTTCTGGAAAGTGGGAGCTTTTTTTCCTTTTTTTTGGACCAAGTATGTGAATGGTGCAATGGAGCTTTTTTTCCTGTTTTTGTGTAGGGCATTCAAGCGTTTCACTGCAACCTTTATGTTATTTCCAAGTACTCCCTTGCATAATTTACCAAAACCCCTTTGCCCAAGCACATTGTTTTCACTAAAATCATCAGTTGCTAGTTGCAGTTCATGGCAGGACAACCTCTTCAACTGTCGAAAAGATATCTTTCTGTTATCTTCACCAGAAACATCGACAAAAACATCTCGCCAGAGAGAGTATTATATCTAGAATGATATAATACACAGGGGTTTTTGGCTTCCTAGTGTTCCCTAGATTTTCTACTCACTATAACAATGAATTCTCTATTCAATCTAGACAACACTATCTCATACTTGCCACCGAATCCTTTGTTGCACGATAAGCTGTCACATACCCAGGTTCATGGGTTCATGGTGTATGTTGGAGGAGTTGCAGACATGGGATAACATTCCACTTGTATTGGGGCACAGAACAAGAAGCTCTTCATTTCAACACAAGGCCTACATGGCCTAGCACCAAAATCATGACAGTGTTTCATGTAATTTATTAAAATTTAATTACATACAATCCAAGGTGGCAGAGTAGGGCATTGCATAGTGATGGTCCAGGGATGGGAGTGTTGGTTACATCTGCAAGATTATCTCCAGGCCATCAGGAACATCCCCAACTTGTCCCCAAGTCCCCTGGGACATGGGAACTATGGGGACAACCTACATGTACCCAAGGTTTGGGGACATGTCCCTGGGTAAATGTGGATGTGAAGCAGCTTTTTTATATTCTTATGGCTGAATCAGGAGTTGTTCACTTCTTCTCTATATGGAATTTATATAACTAAAAACTATGAATATATATTTGTGTCAGGCTGAATCCCTATGGGTTATGTTTAAATGACCAGATGCAAATGTACAATAGTTGCATAATGAATGAACTATAACTTTAGCAGTCCTTTGTATCCTTGTTTGTTCCATTAAGTGTTAAATTACAATCTATTGTTTTATCTTCTCCAAACTTCAACATCTTTTTATGTAAATTGATTCTTATTTCTTTCTTTGTTTCATGTCATTCAATTGGATCTTGTTATGCATTTCTTTATTTAGCCTTGCAAAATATACTTTGCTTAAAAGTAGGATGTGTGATTCGATCAATAGTTCGGTCAGACTTTGCAATATCGTTGGAAATTTTTTGCATGTGCTAATGGTACTGCTTTTGTTGTTCAGAGTTTGTAAGTGTTGTCACCAGACTTGTGCATAGCTCTTATACATGTGATATTTTTCTGTTTCAATAGAAGTTTCTTGTTTTGTCTATTGGATGATTTGCTAAATGACAGTTGTTTCCTTGTGTCTTGTATATAGGATGAAATGCATAATCTACATCTGACATTTAGTACAGTAGACAAGGGATGAGGATTTTATCTGTTTTCATTAGGCTGGTTCTTGCTTAGTTTAAGATCAGATTGCTTATTACTGCTAAAGTTGTTTGACAACATCAGGTGGGTTGATGAGCATCTGGTACATGTACTGTCACCCAATATCTATCGAAGTGTTTCAGAGGCCCTTGAGTCCTTTGATTATATTACTACACATGGTAAGTGGCAATTTGTAATAGAGATGATTCTATGTGCATATTTTCTTGTTTGTCAAATTGCCACTTACCATGTGTAGTAATATTTTTTTGGTTTGGTTTTAATAGCTTAGAATATTTCATGAAGATATCAGGTATTTCTATGTGATAGTGTTGCAATGGACTATGAGACTGGTATACTAATTATGCAGGTAACTTCACAACTCTGGAGAGATGGACTGGAAAATATGTAGGAGCTGCAGCTATGTATTTTGTCTCTAAAAAGCTTAAGAAGAAACATAATATCACAGACGAGCGTGCCTCGCTATATGAAGCTGCAAATACTTGGGTGGAAGCTCTTAATAATAGGTTGTTTATGGGTGAGTCTGCAAGCAGAATTTCTCCTATTTCTGTTTTGAACTGAAATGGAATCGATACTAAATAAATGGAACTGTATCACTTCTGACTTTTGAGTTGGCATTTAATGCATTTACGGGTGGTTCTAAACCCAATTTGGTAGACTTGGCTGTCTTTGGAGTATTAATACCCATTCGTTATTTGCAGTCTGTAAAGGATATGGTAGCAAACACAAATATTGGTGCATGGTACTCCAGAATGGAGGAGGCAGTGGGCGGAACTTCAGGAATCAAGGATTAAATAGGTTTTCCTATTTGAGTAGCAGCCAGCATCGAAATACAACAGCACCATTTCTCCTATTATTAGGATATTAAGGACCATTTAGACATTTTAACAATCATTAATGCTTGTATTGTTCATTATTGTTCAGCCTCGACGTTCTTCCAGTTTTGGCTAAAAAATAGGCAATAAGTAAGCTGATTATTCTAAGATGACGTGTTCTTTTGAGTTTGTATCATTTTTGGTGGCAAAAATAAAGATCGAAGATATTCTTTGGTTGCTAGCCCTTTGCCTAATTGTTCCCAGGGCCTGTTTGTTATGGATACCATTTTATGGTTGTTTCTGGTGTCTATCTTACAAGTTCTTCTGTAACTCAGTAAATAAAATTAGGATTTCTAATTACAACCCTAGCACAAAATTAGGATTGCCAATTACAACCCTAGCACATTATTTTCTCTTTATATTTGCTTCTTAAAGAATAAATAGTTTGACAAGCTATGGTCTTTGTATAATGTTTGAAGCTGAGAGAGTTCATCTTTGGTTCTCTGCAGAACTTGCAGATACTTGCACTATTGATTCATTTCCCCACACCATCCTCAGAGGTCGTATACTTTAGGTCTTTTCTATCATAGGCTAATTTATGATTTTCTATGAGCAGCTATTGCACTCCCACTTTGTATCTCACATGTGTGTACCTAGCAGTCTCATTGACCTATTTATGGTCATTTGTTGGTCATTAATAAAAGTATCTTATCTTATCTATATAATACTGCCTTGAATGTGATGAAACCTTATATCGTTCAAAGTGATAAAAAAGAATAGAAGAAAGTAGAATGGTGTGTTTCTTGAAAAATACTGTGACAAATACCCGTGCCAATAAAACTGCTACAGCGAACCATATGAGCAATCAGTCCCAACCACTGATAGTAAACAGGCAATGCAAAAGAATCCACGCCATAAATTAAACACAGGCATTTGTATCTGGAGAAAAGAAACCTCCCAGGTAAAAAATACTCCAGGTAAATTAAACACAGGCATTTGTATTTGGAGAAATGCAAAAGAAAGTTGTGATAGCTCCCCTGTATGGCTAAAATGAACATTATGGCGCAGAATTCTGCTAAAACTTATGAAGTATTCAATTTCAAGCAACTTGTGCCTGCCCAATTCAGGGCTCCATGAGTGATCCAGCCAAGTGTAAATGCCTGAGAGATTGAGATGCTTTTGGGACTTGATTTCATTTTGTTTGTAACTATATATAAATTTGACATTTGTCAAGGATCCAAATTTTGCAAGATACTTTTGATGTGATATTTTCCTTTTCCATTCACCTGTGGTTAGGTTGGGCCACACTTCTGTAGTCTCTGTTTTGGGAGATGAACTGCATTACAATCTTTCTCCTTCTAATTCCACTTTCCAACTGAGTCCCTGTCTTGGTCTAAAGCTGTTCACTATTTGCTCAAAAAACCTCTCGCATCTTTATTCTTATGATTAGCAACATTGTTCTAGTTGTGTGTTTTAAATGTTTTAAATGCACTTTCAATTTTAAGAGATTAGCAGCAGAACATGAGGGAGTTGTGACTTGTGAGCATATGTTGTCAATATATTTAACATCCATCTTTCAAACATTATTTTAAGCTTTTGTTTCAATATCTTTGTCAGTAATTTTTTTATTCTAATCTGTTGCTTGTACCCATTCGTTTGGTGACAATGCAGGGATGGCGGGCATTCTATATCAAATGGCAGACAAAGATGGCTGAAAGAGCAGTTTCTGTAGTAGAACTTTTAAAACAGAGTGCATGGTCCTATGATGGATTAAAAATAATTTCTGCCTCTGATGATCATAGGTAGACCAATATTTGGCATAGTTTGGATTCTAACATGAATGAACTTCTTGTGCTTGTTTCAAAGTTAAAATTTTTTATCAACAAGATCCTGAGCAAACATGTCATATTCCCCCCAAATTTATCATTCATATTATTTTTTTGCTCTCCAAATCACTGGTTTCAAAGTTAAATCTTTATTTTGCATTTATGTTCATGCAGTGCCCATATATGGACTTGCAACTTCAATGTGAATGATATAGATGATCCACACACTCTTCCCAATGCTGATATTATTGCAGGACCAATTTTTTTTGGTCATAATGCTCGAATTTGGGATTGCTACATCTCTGATAATGTAAGTATCTACCTTTTCTTTCTCTGTTGTTATATTTTTACACTTACTCTGCTGGTCCACATTGAGAGCATAATGGTTGTAATGTATAACTTGACATACCAAATTTTCCTGTCAGTATGTTAATATGGGATATTGATGGAGGACTAACTGAAGATAACTGTTTGGGCTATGATTGTTTGATACTATTCTTGGATTTGTGATGAAATTAATAAATGATTTATAGTTTTCTTTAGAAGACCGAGAACTTGTGGGGTGTTGAAAAGATATCAAACACGTAAGCTGGAATTTGTGCTAGTGCATTTTAATGTGCATTTTAAGCAAACCTCCCATCCTCTACCTTCAGAACTTGATTTACTAGGTGTTCTTCAAGTTCGATGGATAAGGCACGCCTCATAAGAAGTTCATGTAACAGGTAAAGCATGCTCTGTGAAAATGTTCAAGGAAGTGTTTTTCATAGGACATATCTGAAACACGAGCCCCCTCCATTCTTTCATCAACTGAAAGCTGTGGCTGTAGCATTCGTAAAAGAGCACTGACATGTTCTTCATTAAGTTGGTGACAGGATTCTTTGTAAATAGAAGAATGCCAATCTGGAGAAAAAATGCACTCTTTAATAAAACTAAGCACTTCAACAGCTCCTTGTAAAGGAACATTACTGGAGTCAGAAACACTATCATTTGCAGAGCAGTGCTGTTCATGTCCATCAGAGATGAGTACTACTTTCCTGCTAGCCTCTGAAAACAGATCTCCAAAGAGAGCATCATCTTCATGCCTGCTTGCAGATTCTGCATCATTTACTCCCAGCCCATCCTTGCTAGCAGTTGGCCATGAATTTCCCATTCTTTTAATCCGTGGTTTTAGTGGTATTTGTTTCAAAAAAAAAAATTATCCACATAGCACTCTATTTTTCTTCATCACAAAGTATAATATGAAGCCCCAGAAGTTTTTAAGGACATGGTTTCTATTGTATATGAATAATTTTTACAACATCCGTATTTAAAGAAAATTGACCTGACTTATATTTGTGAGAGTTGATATTCATGTGTTGTGTCATTGCAGTTATGCTAAGTGTGATCAGTATAAAACTTGGAACAACTTTCATCTCAATACATTGTTTTAAAGGTCTGTACATAAAATATGGACTAAACTCTTACCTTTCTCTACAGGTCACAGTGGAGGAGGAAAGGGACCAGTGTAAACTTCCTTGTATGTGTGAAGCACTCGATAAGTTTGAGGGTTATATTCTTCGAAGTAGAGATGTCTCAAATTCCTAATCTGAATTTACCTTGGATTCTTTGTCGCAGTTGTCAGATGAACATTCACAGCAGTGTATAGAAAATTCAGAGTGTGAGGAAATGGATTCGAGATGTGTAGATGCTATTAGTTATGATGAGTGTCCAATTAGTCCCATAGAGTATATTCCCCATCTAATTGAGGAAAGTGCGAGTTCATCCTCTGATGAATAAGTCCACTTGTACGTCTTCATAAACTGTTTTGTGCAAGTGTAAACTATAAAGCCTTTAGATTTTGAATGAAATTGCAAGTCTTAAATGTCTGTCTCATTCTTGCTTCCTAATTATGCCATGATATTACTTAACTTTAATAATGCTATGATATTGCTTTCCAGATTAAGTGATTTAAGAATGATTCCAACCTACCTAGGTAGCATTTGATAACTTTGGTTAGTAAAATATATGTATAAGAATTAGCAAAAAAAAAAATTAATTTTAAAAAAAAAAAATTTCAACAAGCGTCGCTTGAGCGACGGTTCTATATGTCGCTTAAACGATGCTTAATTTGTATATCTATCTCTTAACCAATGGTTATCACTGTCTCTTAACCGACGGTTTTCAAAAAAAAATTATTTAAAAAAAAAAAATTTCAACAAGCGTCTCGTAAGCGACAGTTCTATATGTCGATTAACCGACAATTAATCTGTATATCCGTCGCTTCACCGATGGCTTTAGATGTCACTTAACCGACGCCTTACATTTAACCAACGTTAACAACGGTGTCGCTTAAGCGACGGTTACATAGGTGTCGGATAACCGACGACAAGTTTCCGACGCTTAAAAAAAAATCAAAGTGTCGTACATGCGACAAAAAAGTGTCGAAAATCCGACATGACGGCCGTCGGATTTTTGGTCAAAATGTAGTAGTGGGGGTACAATACATAAAATATACAAGTGAATTACATCAACAATGAATGCATTTTTTTTTAGGTTGAATTGAAAGTGTTTGATATAATACTTCTACAATAATTTATTTGTTTGTTTTATATTGCACACAAAGTGTTTAATAGAAAACTTATACCTCAATTTAATTGTTTGTTTGGATTGCATGCAAATTGTTTGTAAAAATGTTTCTACCACAATTTTTTTGTTGTATTGAGGTTGTGTGAAGCATTTGAAAAAATATATTGACCATGATAGGGAAAAATCGGATGCACCAATCAATTTGGTGCCATCAAACTTGATTTTATTTTATCTCGATGTAATTTCTACCCAGATATATTGGATTTACTATTTCATCAATATCCTTTGTCATACTTCAAAGTACTATGATTTGCAATGTAATTTCTAGGCATGGTTTTCTTTATCTGGTATCCTTACGTCTTATATAATTAAGTTGAAATATCTTATTATATTGATCTAATTTCCAAAACTATTATTTATTCATGTCAAGCATTAATTTAATGCCCCATATTTTGATTAGACAAATATATGACATGACGAACCTGATTATATGGTATTACTATACTTTATGATGATATTTTCACTTGTTTAAAGATGACAATATATGTTTGATTTTATTTGTGTAGATAATATGTAACAGATATAATGTTGTATGTGGATACCACTTTCTTTATGAGATGGTCGACTAAAATATTAAATGCCATGCACACATTTGATGGATTATATTGCATATAGATGATGATCAAATGGAAATATTTATGGTGTTACTATGTTTGTGTTATTACAATGTTGTGATTATCATGGGATTCCTTTATTTCATGGTGACAATATATGTTTAAATTTTTTCAATAATAAAATGCTAAATATAGGATGTGATACGTAGATACCATCTTATGATGTGATTGATTGAATTATTATCTGTCATGGGTATCTATTGAGAGGGATGGAGTTGTATCCCACCCTATGTTGTATGATACCTGAGGTTGTGGAAGGGTTGTGCTGAATCACGCTTCCCTAGATGTGTGACGATGATGGTCGGATGCCTACTAGGGGATGCTAGGTCTGCTATTTAGATGACGCTACCGCTCTCATGTTCTATATGTGGCAAGGTCAGTGAAGCCAATGCCACATCTTTACTAGTAGAGGAAGGATAGGTAGGATGCGGTAGTAGGTTAGGATGGGAGGATATGTTAGCTAGTATTATTTAGAGGTGAGTGTCATGACACCAAGATAGTAGTAATGACTACATTTTCCTTGAGAATAATTTATTGATTATCTATTATGAATTTAAAGTATATTGACATTATAACTTAACTTAGCTAATTATTTAAAGGTTTCTCATGCTAAAATAATTATGTTGGATGTATGCTAATATGGTTATATCTATGTGATTGTCATGTATTATATGTATG
Source organism: Pseudotsuga menziesii (assembly GCA_001517045.1). Classification (NCBI taxonomy): domain Eukaryota; kingdom Viridiplantae; phylum Streptophyta; class Pinopsida; order Pinales; family Pinaceae; genus Pseudotsuga; species Pseudotsuga menziesii. The sequence continues at coordinate 213,767 of LPNX010670473.1, forward strand.
GTTCTTCTGTGTGCAAAAAGATTATTATTTTGTTAGTTAGTATATATGCATGTATGACATGATGTTTTCTTCTAGTACATATATGATCTATGTGTACGTTGGCCACACACACAAACCTTGTACATGTACACTAGTATTGATGTGATAAATTACTGTAATTTTGTTCTAGATAAGATCCAGTTCTACATTAATCAGGTTTGAATGATAATTGTTTAATCATGTGTATATAAATAACCGATCAATTAGTTTATCTATTAGTTATGTTTAAGTGATTCACTAGGAAATAATTGTTTGTTGTCGAGACAGAATTGTCATAAGATAATCATTGCATTTAGTATAATTATTGTTTTATGTAAACAGATAGCATTTTGTTAACATGTTCATCATTCTATTTGAATAGTCAAAGGTGTTTTCTTTAGAGGTGGTGGATGTTGTAATTATAAAATCATAGTTTTATTTATTTATCTATTTATTATTATTATTATTATTATTATTATTATTATTATTAAGGATCACTTTCATTATTGTTTCGAATAAGTTATTTATTTATTTATTTGGATTGTTGAATAGAATATTATTTTTGAAAGTGATTGGTTGATTTATTGTTATTATATTATATTTATTGATTATTAAAATTTATTTGTGAATGAGAACATCATTTGTAGAATCTAGGTTGATTTAATAATAAATAAATATAAGCATCCTCATCATTATTTAAGTCAAGCTCTATTTATTTATTATATTATCCTAAACATTGAAAGAAGAAGCAGTGGGTAATTTTATAATATTTAACTTATCTCGAAAGTGAATAAGACAAGCCATGATTATCTTGCATTAAAATAAACCATAGGAAGTCACATCAAAATGTAAAACTTAAATGAACATTTAACCATTTGACTTGCCGAGAGAATGTGAAATCCTAGAACTAATATTATAATTATTTTGTAGTTGGTTAGTGTGATTCTATTAATGGTTTAGAATCCTAATAACATGGGGGAGATCAAGTGGTGGACTAAGAATGAAGTTAGGTGGAGAAAATTGGTATATAGGAGATGTTGGTTGGAGAGAGAGGGGGCTTTTCTTTGGGAAGAATTAGACTTAGTAATTTTTTTGAGAAATTGAGGAAGACCAAGGAGGGGGTTAACTTGGGAATATGAGAAGGTGGGAAACTGAAAGGAAAAAGGGGAAACTGCACTATTGATTGAGATATTTTGAACTAAGGAAAGCTGCTATGGGGATTATCGGAGTGTGGGCTCAAGGGTTAGGAAACCTGTTGGTTTCCTAAGGCCAGCACAATAAGCTGGTCGATAGGGTGGTTTGTCAATTTGGTCAATAGGTTTTGGCGAAGGGAAGCTGCAGAGGAGGACATGTGAGATACAAAAACGGTATATAAGCTACTGAATCCAGGTATTCTGCAAGCATTATCTTAGACTATTTCAATTCTTGTATGAAATGTAAATGTATTTTATAAATTTTTATTTATCCCATAGCTATGTTGTGCAATTATTTTGTTAAAATGCAAATAGAAATATGTGAATAAGGGATGTTGTAAATATTTGATTCTATTAGAATAGCATCAAAATATTAGAATTTATAAATTTAGTGGATCTGGATGACGAAGGGGCACTTCAATTAATTTTGTTAAGAGTTTAAAGCCTGATGTGTGAATTGGTTCATAAACTACTTGATTGATTGAGAATTAGTGTGCAATGGCTGAATGTGATGTGAATGTAAATTGTCTCAATTTCAAGGATGCTTAAAAAACACACGAAACTATTATGCATTGAAAGCTAGTTTGTGTAAATTTATATCAAATAGGAAAAGGACATTGATGAAAAAAGTTATAATGGAGTTGCATTTTCACCCATAAAGGAAATTATTATCTTTTATATTTAAATATCATATCTAATATTCTCACTTACTCTTATGCTATGCATGAAGGTTTAATTTTCAACTCATGAATGAGGTTTTCTACTTGTTCCTTAAATATACATGCTTATGCTTTAAATATAAAAGGTGTTTATTTCATTATAAAAAAAAGTGCGCCTAATTTGGGGTAATTCTTGTTAATGGACCTAGTTTTGGAGTCTTGAGGTTCGGTGCGACCTTACATGATGTGAAATTGTGAAGAAGTTATAGGAATCCTAATCCAAATCAAAATGGTATTCAAGGGTTAATTTTTTTCTTACAAATATCAAACTTTGACCTCAATACTCAATACCTTTATTTGGGGTCATTATTTAATATTTATATAATTCTACTTAACATTTTTTAATAACACACACACAAAAATTGATTACTTTGTTAAATTATATTATTTTCCTTTGGGGTTCCTTTAACATACTTGCATGAAAACATTTCAAATGTTTAGTTTAAACATTAGGTTTCACTTCTATGGCATTTGGGCCTATGGATGAGTAAATTCTAAAGGTTAGAGAGGGCATTATAATGGTGAAATATTATTTAGATAGGTTTACGAAAATACTACCTTGTCATTCTGATGTAATACGGGGTAAAATGCCCAAATCATTCTTTTCATTTTTTATTTGGTCAAAAAGAAATCCTTGGTTGGAAGGTGTAATGGGGAGGGTTTACATAAAATTAACTTGCAGACCAGTGTAATTTTTAGGGGCAAAATTTTGCCAATTGGTTGTTTTTTAGGTTTTTTTCAAAAAAATAAATTCGCTATTTGGCCATTTTTAGTGTCTAATATCACTTATATTTACATCAAATATGTTTTTTTATCATAATATTTGCCAAACTTTACACATTTCAGTGTTAATTTTATGTTTCATATTTAATATTCGCCTACTTATCTATAAACATGTGTTTTTTCAATCCAAAACAATCACCTAAAATACTATACTTAAGTACAATATTAGAATCCTTAAAAATATCCTGTTGCAGACCCAGTCCAACCAGGTGCCACGAGTGGCTTACCAACAATTTAAACTTTTCATGAATTCCAAGTAACATTTACTTCACATCACCAATTTTTTTACCGTACATAATATACCTATGATATATCTCAAGAGCATTCTTATTTCAATTACTCAATTGTTATATGGTTTTCATTTATATAGATTTAATTTTTAGTGGTAAGAATTAATACTTCATAATATTAACTCCATATTAGGGGGTTTATCTATAAATGTATTTTCTGTAAGGAAATAGAAATGTGAGGGCTTATGGTATTACTTTATTCAAGGAAAGTAGAAGTTGATGATATAAGTAGTTGTAAGTTAATAACTACTTTAAGTTGGATAAGTTAACAAACCATAGATCAATCTCAAGCTATGCATTTCACTTGGTACCCAAAGCGAAATAATCTTGTTCAATCTCTACATTCCATGTTGTTATATTTTAATGAGTTTCTATTATTAGAAATATTCTAATTCTTTAATGTTTGTTTCCTCATTTTTTTCCAATAGATAACTTTCTTCCTTTTAACAAGGTAAAAAGTGTTTCAATCCTTTTTGGATCTTGCTTAGTATAAGTTTCACATTTACAATTTAAGGATATTCTTACAATAATAATAATAATAATAATTTCATGTCATGTAGGGTTAAACCCTTCCTCGATTGTTAAAACGGTTTGGGAGAAAACCACTTAGTGATAAGACATTTACTTGGTATACAAGGACAACATGAGGTTGACCCTAGAAATCCGTGCTCAATATCTAATAATATAACTCTTCCTTTCATTTCTATTTACTTGTAGCTATGAAAGAAACTAGGTAATAAAACAAAGGAATAAATTACAATATTATTTGTTGTACTATGATTCCTTAGATATTACATGATAATAATACTAAACTATCTAAACTAATAGAATAAAGAGTAATACATTTCACATTTAAGATTTAAAATATAGTAGTTAAAATTTTTGATTAAGTTTTCATTGATGCCAACGGTGTCTAGTCATTCTAGTCATTGATCCCAACTATTGATTCCTTGGTGCCCCTTGTGGAGCCCCTGAAGGCTAGTGTTTATTTTGTGGTTGTTTGTGTTAGAGGATCCCTTTTGACCTTGTCCAAGCCTAACATTGAAGCCCTTGGAGGCCTTCGAACAATGAAATAATCCATGCTTACCCATTGAATTGCTTAAGTGCCGCTAAGTTATATCTTGGTCCCATTTGTGTCCATTATTGAGTTCCTTACCTCTAGTTGATATTTGCTTACTATTCTTTGTGTTACTTGTTATGCTTGTACTTGTTTTGATATCTTGATTTGTTGTTGGATGGATGATGTGTCTAATGTGTAAATCCCTTGATGTGTTGATGGTGAAGGCCATTGATTGCATTGGATGGTCTTAAGGTTGTTAATTTCCTGTGCGGTCCTTGAGTCCAAAGGCTTAGATATTGATCCTCTTGAATGTGGAAATTAGGTCTTGGAACCCACACTTATGGTGGTATGTTGGAACCCATTATTATCGGGTTCTTAGTGTCCTTGAAATTTTAGGGCTTGAACCCACATATATGGTGGTTTGATGTCCCTTGGATTCTATATGGTCATTGGCATGTAGTAGTATTGTGATCATGCATATGAAACCCATAAGGTGTTGCAAACTAGTGGTGAGGTGAGGTCTTTGTAGCCCTCTTCTAGGGTGTTGGTACTATTATAGTTATTGTCGAGTGGAATAAATCCTAAATTCTTATTATTTCTCCATAGAATTCCTTTATTTATACATCTACGATGACTCTTGGGATCACACATCCGAGAGTCTCTTCATATTCCTAAAATTTACAATAACGTATAACCCCAGTGGATTATATTCCAATAATCCCCCCCTTAATCCGAAGGGGTGTTAGTAAGTCCGAGCATGTTTCTGAATATTTCAAACTTTTCTCATCCAAGCGCTTTGGTGAAGATGTCTGGAACTTGATCATTTGTGGAACAATGTCAAAGATGGACTGTCTTGGCCTCTACATGATGTCGAATCAAATGATACTTTGTGTTGATGTGTTTGGTTTGATCATGGAATATGGGATTCTTAGCCAGCTTGATTGCAGAAGTATTGTCGATCAATAATGGAGTGGATTTCTCTTGTTTTTCTTGCAAATCTTCAAGTATCTTCCTGAGCCATACTATTTCTTTCGTTGCTTCAGCTGTAGCCACATATTCTACTTCTGTTGTTGAATCTGCTAGAACTGACTGTTTGTGTGATCTCCATGAGACAGCTGCTGATCCAAGACTCATAGTGTATCTAGAAGTTGATACTCCTGTCTCCTTATCGCCATCAAAATATGAGCCTAAGTACCCAATAAGTTTGAAGTCATCCACCTTAGAGTACTTGATTCCAACGTCTTGAGTCCCCTTCAAGTATCTTAGAACTCTTTTTGCAGTTGACCAGTGTCCTTCACAAGGTTTATGCGTGAACCTTGAAAGTATGCCAATAACATAAGAAATATCTGGTCTAGTTGTTGTAAGGTAGATAAGTCTTCCTACAAGTTGTCGATACTTGGTCACATCTTCAAATTATTTTCCTTCGCTTGATGTGAGCTTCATTTTCTGTTCCATTAGAGTAGAGATAGGGTTGCATTCTATCATGCAAAATTTGTCTAGTAGTTCTCCAACATATTTTTTCTGAGATAGGAATATGTACTTAGGATGTTGAGTGACTTCAATTCCTAAGTAATAGTGGAGATGTCCCATATCTGTCATTTCAAAGATCTTTTTCAAATCTTTCTTTATGGATGCTATATAGCTCTCATTGTTCCCTGTCATCAAAAGATCATCTACGTACACCACAAGATACACAACAGATCTTCCAACTTTATTTATAAAGAGTGTTGCATCATCAAGATCAAAATGTTAGAAATTTAACTTCAAAAGATGCTCCGTTAATTTTTCATACCATGCGCGAGCCGCTTGTTTTAGTCCATACAAGGATTTGACAAGCTTGCATACCTTTTGTTCTTTTCCTTTCACAACAAAGCCTTCTAGCTGAGACATGAAGACATTCTCTTTCAAGTCTCCATTCAAGAAAGCAGTCTTCACATCCATCTGATGAGATTTCCACCCATTCTAAGCAGCTAAAGAGAGTAAGGTATGGATGGTAGCCCATTTTCCTGTAGGAGAAAACATTTATTCATAGTCAATTCCTTCCTTCTGTGCATAGCCTTTTTCTACAAGCCTCACTTTGTGCTTGTCAAGTGAGCCATCTGATCTGTATTTGTTCTTGTACACCCACTTGTAGCCAATTGGTTTGGTTCCAACTGGAGGGTCAACCAGCCTCCAAGTTCCATTATTCATGAGTGCATCATACTCATTCTGCATAGCTTCTTTCCACTCAACTCGAGTAGAAGCTTCTTCAAAGGAATTTGGTTCAAAGTTAGCAGATAAATTAAATTGACAATCAAATGATACATCCATGTCATCACTTGAATTATCTACTTCTCCTCCATCTTCATGTCATTTTGAACTTCTTGTTCCCGTATTTCCAACTTCATCTGGATGGACACTTTCAAGTGTCTTTGTGGCCCATTTAGGAATCTTTCGTGATGGTCCCGGTTGATCAGCTGGTGTTGCTTCATTTTCTTTAAGGTTGAGTCTTCCCATTCTCTCAATCACATCATCCAGTTGAATCTCTTGTTTACATGAAGTAGCAAGAACTTCTTCATGTGGGGGAGTTGGTGCTTCATATGGAAATTCCAAAGGTTGATCCAGAATAGGAATCCCCCCTTCAAGTTTTGGAATTTCATATTCATTTTCAGAATATTTATTTGGATGAGGATATTTTTCCAAACGATCAAGCTGTCTCTCAATGGACTGGCAATTTTTATTAGGCTCAAGAAAAATGACATCTCTGGAAATAACAAACTTCTTGTTTACCTCGTCATAGAGATGCTATGCCTTGGAGTTTTCTTCGTACCCTAGGAAAATGCATTTCCTGCTTCGAGCACGAAGCTTGTTTCTTTGCTCCTTTGGAATCAAGGCATAACAGGTGGAACCAAAAAATTTGAGATGCCTGACTAAAGGGAGATGGCCAAACCACATTTCATGTGGAGTCTTGTTATTGAGAGAATTTGAGGGACTTTTGTTTCTCAAATAGGCTGCACATTTTACTTCATCACCCCAAAACATTAGTTTTACATTCTTAAAAACATCATTGAGCGTACCATATTCATTATGGTTCTGTTCATTCTTTCTGATACACCGTTTTGTTGAGGATTGTAGGGAACTGTAGTCTAATGTGTAATTCCATGTTGGTGAAGATAATATTCAAAAGCATTTGAAGTGTATTCTTTCCCATTGTCAGTATGAAGTGTACCAATTTTAGATTGTGCTTGTTTTTCTATCAATGCATGAAAGTCCTTGAATGTTTAAAATGCTTATGATTTTGTCTTTAATGAGTAAATCCAACACATTCTTGAGTAGTCATCAACAAAGGTCATAAAATACTTATTCCCATTGGCAGAAGGAGTTGGCATTGGGCTACATAAATCAGAATGCACTAATTCTAATTTCCTACTTGCTCTGAAATTAGATTCATGGAATGGAAGCTTACTGTGTTTCCCTAATATACATGCATCACATTTTCTCTTCTCTTTGGGAATGGTGGGCAAACCAAATACACCATTCTTTCTCAACAAACGAAGACTATTATAATTCAGATGACCAAATCTTGCATGCCACAATAAACTTGATGAAAAATTACCTTCTCCATGCTGAGAAAGGTAGGCATAGTTCTAAACCCTTGCAGATGAACCCTTTAGCTTCAGCAGCTTCCCATCTTCGTATCCAGTCATGATGACTTGGTTATCAGAGGACTTTCTTATTTCTACGATTCCATCAAACATGTGGATGGAATGGCCTGGCTATCGAATCTGCACCAAGGATAGTAGGCTTCTCTTCAACTCTGGAAGATAAAGAACATTCTTCAACAAGAAATCAGGGAATCCAGGTGTCTTCAACCGAATGGTGCCCATTCCCTTTGGTTTGAGACTTGACTTATCTGCAAAGTAAACTATGCCATTTATTGTTTCATTAAGTTCTTCAAAATAGTCTTTTCTAAAAGTCATGTGTGATGTTGCACCAGTATCAAGTAGCCAACAATCTGTGTAAGATGAAAGTGAAGTCATTTCATTAATACCAAGATTACAATGTGCAACAATACAATGAGCAGAATCTGAAGATTTACTAGCATATTGGTTCTTATTGTCATCTTTCTTCTGGTTATGTCTGTCTTTGATGGAGTCCCATGAAGCCCAACACTGATCTACTGTGTGTCCAATATTTCCACAAAGCTTGAACTTCAAATCTGATCTTTTGCTGGAGTTGTTTCTACCTCCTCTACCTCTGAAGTTTCTTCTTCCTCTGCCTCTCTTGCTACTTTCTCCTTTGGGATGATCATTGGATTAGTCTTTGGTGTGGTTCTTTGATTTTTGGGCAAAGCAAAGTGATTCTCCAGAATGCTCGGTTGTCTTCTTACCAAAAGCTTTCTCTCTGTCAGCTATCTTTTCTACTAGGGTGTCAAATGTCAGTGATTTGAACTTGTCACTTTCTTGCAACGACTCAAGATAGTTGGAGTGATAAGGATACAAAGATTTTACAAATGCTGCAAGGGGAAGATCTAGTTTTATACTAGTGTCTTGAATATTGTGCATGATAGCTTTGATTTCAGAGGCAAGTAACATGGGATCATTGTATTTTACTTCTAAACTAAATAGTTTTAGCATTAGTTGAATAACTTCTATTTCAAAGTGTGAATCATACAGATCTTTTAACGTTTTTAGTGCTTCAAAACATGAATTTGCAGGCAATATGTGCTGGCTCACCTCTTCACTGACTGTGGCAGTGATTACCGCTAAAGCTTTCTTGTCTTTTGTTTTCCAAATGGCCTTCTCTTTCTTGGATTCTGGAGGTCCTGGGTCTCTGGTTATGGGCCCTCCAGCTTCTGTCTCTATTATGGTGCCTTTGAAAATACCGTCCCAAAGGTCATTGTAGATGAAGGCAGATTTGATCTTCCTCAACCATTCTAGATAAGTGTCTTTTCCAGTGAGAGTGCACCAACTACAGATGCTATAGATTGCATCTTCTGTGATTGAATCTTGTAACTAAAACAATAGGAGAAAAACAAGAAACAGTAAAGGTGCACGTCTAAGTCTCTGCCACCTTCCTCAAGCTTTACAAAAATGTCAATGTCTCTACTATTGTCATACAAACTTAGAAATACAAACTTAATCCTCTCAAGCCTACAATACCAATTTTAAATATGCTTTCAATGGCTTTCAAACTAGTAGAAAATAATCTCTCACCAATGCAAAGGAGCAAGTCGCAGGTCAAAGAAAAGCAGGCTTTCTTCAAGAGATTAGAACGCAACCTTCTTATCTATGTGGGAGGAGGTCAAACCTGAAATCTTAGCTCCAACAATTCAGTCTTCAATGCAATCAGTATGAACAATGTGGATGTCACAGCTTATGAGGTTGTAGCAATCTTCTCACATAGTATGTGATCACAGCTTCAGGCCTATGAGTGGACTCAAAATGCAGCTCTAGGAGGAAAGTGCAGCCATTCCAAGTGAGTAAAATGAAAATTCATAGCATACAAAGGATTCTTCAATACATTAAATATATCAGTCACGAGCTTCAAATCCCACATCAATCAAGGCTCATCAAATATGCAACAATAATAACTCATACAACAAGCTCAGGCTCATACAACAGCCTCACCATTCATAAATATGAAAATATTTGCAGACATTTCCTTTCAAATTCCATACTCATACTCAGGGTTTAAAACATTAGGTATTGTGCAATCCCCAATGGTTACATATAATATGGCAAGAAATCATTCTACCTCCACACTCTTGACTAAAGGCATGAGTCTTCCACCAATGATCTTCAGTCACCGAGCTTCAAAGAACTTGTAGCAGTATATCACAGGCTTCGATCTTCAACAAGTTCTCAGTTTGAGTACTGAGATCTCCTCATGGCTGGTCGCAACACTCAAACTTCCATAGCAGCTCTCAAAACAAATCTTCTTATGAAATCACAGCTCACACAACACGGCTTCACATACAGCATGTGGATTGTTCCCATGTTCGAGCAGAAAACACGTGGCTTCTACAACAAACAGGCTATGGGGGAAGAGTGTAGATGAGATAGGAGTAGCGCACTACCCTCTCAATGCAAGCATGAAGAATATCTCTACAAGTAGTGGAGTGGACTGTGAGAGCATGAAGGAACTCTGAGAAATACAAGTAGTAGGAGAGTGGGAGCACAATGTCTAGAAAATGAGACAGTGAAGATGAAATGCAGCTATCTAAATAGATTTAGAGTTAGGCAGGTCTGAGCAGTAATTCAAACGCTCTGGCAAGGAGCAGTAAAAAATGTGTAGTAAATTGAGGAAATAATTAATAACATATCTTCCAATGGACTATTTAATACCTAAGACAACCATTCATCAACACAGGCCTGGAATTGTCATGCACACAATGAATGTAATGGCAGGAGAGATGCACGCAATTATTGGCACCCAGGCTGTAGGAAAATGCATGCAAATACAGACTGATGGGGCACGAATCCTGAAATAAATAAGTAGAAGAAAGGATGAAGGTTTGGTAGTGAGACTGCCAGGACTGACAAGCATACAGGCAGGAGTTATGGTAGGAACCCGCTCTGATACCACTGTCAGGTGGAATAACTCCTGAATTCTTATTATTTCTCCATAGAATGCCTTTATTTATACATCTACGATGACTCTTGGGATCACATATCCGAGAGTCTCTTCATATTCCTAATATTTACAATAACGTATAATCCCGATGGATTATATTCCAACAATTATGAAGATATATAGTGGAACCATTTGATATGTTTTTAATGATATGGAGACCTTTAAAATGATGATGTTGAATCACTTGAAGTCCTTGAATCTATCTTGTATAATAATGATGATATTCTTGAAAACGTATTTGTTCTCGCTTGATTGGTGGTGTTGGGGTCCTTCATAAACTTGATATGATGAATATATGGTGGATCCCTCCTCCTTGTTAATGCAAAGTACGTGGATGTGAATACCATAGAATCCCTCATGCCCTTGATGATTTCCATTGAATCCTTTGACCTTGGAACTTATGCATCAGGTAACATGGTCTTTGGCACATTGATGTGTGGAGTCTTGATTTCCTGTACAAATTAAATAATTTAAGTAAACCCATCATAGGGAGATATTACTAGTCAATCCATTTATGTTGATATGTGGAGCATATTCTAACTCCTTATAGTTGAAGAGATATAATTTTTGAAGTTGGTGTACCCCACCTTTTTGGGTGAGCTGACCAAACAAAAAATAATTTAATTATTTTTAATTTTGAATTGCATGTTGGCCCAAGGTAATAAATTTTCTCCACAACATATATAAATTTAATATCAAACATTTCATTTCTTCATCATCAATTCTCTCAGGAATTTCTCAACTCTTGGAGAAAAGTGTGAAATTTTGTGACAAAGAAATATTTGGGCATCTTCACTAAAATTAGCATAACGTTCTCATACATAATCGTAATTAAAAAATTATTGGATCATTGGAAATAGTGTTACAAGGGATATGTAATGATATGATCTATATTTTATTTTTGTTTTTATACTATTTCTTCATTTTGTGATCTTTGAAAAAGTCTGGTTCATGCTTTTGTGTTTCTCTTGTGATGTCACATGTCTCTCACGGATAGAGTTCATCTTTGATCTTAGTATGTGAACATATATATTGGTATATATATTGGTGTTTTTTGTTTCATGATATGATTATTTTGTGATGATGATATAATGATGATAATAATGTTGATGATGATATAATGATAATGTGATAATGCATATTATCAAATAAGTAGTTGATTGTTAAAAGTAAAAAGTAATAGAATATGTGCACACTGATTCACCCCCCTCTTAGTGTACCTAGTGTGTCCAACAATTGGTACCATAGCAGATCCTTCACAAAAATATTTATCAGATTGAATGAGATACTTTACACACCATGCGGTTCTTAGTGAATGGAGTACCATTGTCCTGTGAGTCAAATTATTACTTGATCTGGAAAACGATAATGCAATCTTATCTTGAGGAAATTGGTTTATAGAATTAAGTTGTTATTGGATATACACCTCCAAATAAAGTGAAACAATAGCTCAGAAGGAAGCAAAGAAAAATAATTCTATGTATATAGAATCTATCCTTGAAGGCCTAGTAGATATCTAAAAGAAGAAATAGGGAAGTGCATCTCAGCTAAGGAATTATGGATCATATTAGAACAAAACTACTCCAATAAAGATTAAGAAGTAGAGGTTATGGAATTCATACTTGAATATCTAACAGATTTCCAAAAGGAGAAAAAAGGAAATTGAAACTCAGTTGAAGGATTGTTGTTCAAATCAAATCAGCTAAAGTTCAAAAAAGAACAAGAAGCAAAAGACAACCCCATCAAAAGGTTAGTACAAGATCTAGGTAGGTATGAAGGAAACTCCCCTGAACACTCTGTTTGTAATTCTTTTAAACATATATGTTTAACAGGTATAGAAAATAAGAGTCAGTCACAAGCTTCAAATCCCACATCAATCAAGGCTCATCAAATATGCAATAATCATAACTCATACAACAAGCTCAGGCTCATACAACAGCCTCACCATTCATAAATATGAAAATATTTGCAGACATTTTCTTTCAAATTCCATACTCATACTCAGGGTTTAAAAAATTGGGTATTATGCAATCCCCAACGATTACATCTAATATGGCAAGAAATCATTCTACCTCCACACTCTTGAGTAAAGGCATGAGTCTTCAACCAACGATATTCAGTCACCGAGCTTCAAATAACTTGCATCAGTATATCACAGGCTTCGATCTTGAACAATTTCTGAGTTTGAGTACCGAGATCTCCTCTTGGCTGGTCGCAACACTCAAACTTCCATAGCAGCTCTCAAAACAAATCTTCACATGAAATTGCAGCTCACACAACACGGCTTCACATATAGCATGTGGATTGTTCCCATGTTCGAGTAGAAAACACGCAGCTTCTACAACAAACAGGCTATGGGGGAAGAGTGTAGATGAGATCGGAGTAGCGCACTACCCTCTCAATGCAAGCGTGAAGAATATCTATACAAGTAGTGGAGTGGACTGTGGGAGCATGAAGGAACTCTGAGAAATACAAGCAGTAGGAGAGTGGGAGCACAATGTCTAGAAAATGAGACAGTGAAGATGAAATGCAGCTACTTAAATAGATTTAGGGTTAGGCAGGTCTGAGCAGCAATTCAAATGCTCTGGCAAGGAGCAATAAAAAATGTGCAGTAAATTGAGGAAATAATTAATAACATATATTCCAATGAATTGTTTAATACCTAAGACAACCATTCCTCAACACAGGCCTGGACTTGTCACGCACACAATGAATGCACTGGCAGGAGAGATGCACGGAATTATTGGCACCCAGGCTATAGGAAAATGCATGCAAATACAGACTGATGGGGCAGGAAGCCTGAAATAAATAAGTAGAAGGAAGGGTGAAGGTTTGGCAGTGAGACTACGAGGACTGACAAGCATACAGGGAGGAGTTATGGTAGGCACCCTCTTTGATACCACTGTCAATTGGAATAACTCCCAAATTCTTATTATTTCTCCATAGAATGCCTTTATTTATACATCTACGATGACTCTTGGGATCACACATCCGAGAGTCTCTTCATATTCCTAGTATTTACAATAACATATAATCCTGACATATTATATTCCAACAGTTATGAAGATATATAGTGGAACCATTTGATATGTTTTTAATGATATGGAGACCTTTAAAATGATGATGTTGAATCGCTTGAAGTCCTTGAATCTATCTTTTATAATAATGATGATATTCTTGAAAACGTATTTGTTCTTGCTTGATTAGTGGTGTTGGGGTCCTTCATAAACTTGATATGATGAATATATGGTGGATCCCTCCTCCTTGTTAATGCGAAGTATGTGGATGTGAATACCATAGAATCCCTCATACCCTTGATTATTTCCATTGAATCCTTTGACCTTGGAACTTATGCATAAGGTAACATGGTCTTTGGCACATTGATGTGTGGAGTCTTGATTTCCTGTACAAATTAAATAATTTAAGAGTATTAGACTAAGAATTTTCAAATAAACCCATTATAGGGAGATATTACTAGTCAATCCATTTATGTTGATATGTGGAGCATCTTCTAACTCCTTATAGTTGAAGAGATATAATTTTTGAAGTTGGTGTACCTCACGTTTTTGGGTGAGCTGACCAAACTAAAAGAATTTAATTATTTGTAATTTTGAATTGCATGTTGGCCCAAGGTAATAAATTTTCTCCACAACATATATAAATATAATATCAAACATTTCATTTCTTCATCATCAATTCTCTCAGGAATTTCTAAACTCTTGGAGAAAAGTGCGAAATTTTGTGACAAAGAAATATCTGGGCATCTTCACTAAAATTAGCATAACGTTCTCATACATAATCGTAATTAGAAAATTATTGGATCATTGGAAGTAGTGTTACAAGGGATATGTGATGATATGATCTATATTTTATTTTTGTTTTTATACTATTTCTTCATTTTGTGATCTTTGAAAAAGTCCGGTTCATGCTTTTGCGTTTCTCTTGTGATGTCACATGTCTCTCACGGATAGAGTTCATCTTTGATCTTAGTATGTGAACATATATATTGGTATATATATTGGTGTTTTTTGTTTCATGATATGATTGTTTTGTGATGATGATATAATTATGATAATAATGTTGATGATGATATAATGATAATGTGATAATGCATATTATCAAATAAGTAGTTGATTGTTAAAAGTAAAAAGTAATAGAATATGTGCACACTGATTCGCCCCCCCTCTCAGTGTACTTGGTGTGTCCAACAATTGGTACCATAGTGGATCCTTCATAGAAATATTTATCAGCTTGAATGAGATACTTTACACACCATGCGGTTCTTAGTGAATGGAGTACCATTGTCCTATGAGTCAAATTATTACTTGATATCGAAAATGATAATGAAATCTTATCTTAAGGAAATTGGTTTATAGAATTAAGTTGTTATTGGATATACACCTCCAAAGAAAGTGAAACAACAGCTCAGAAGGAAGCAAAGAAAAATAATTCTATGTATATAGAATCTATCCTTTAAGGCCTAGTAGATATCTAAAAGAAGAAATAGGGAAGTGCATCTTAGCTAAGGAATTATGGATCATATTAGAGAAAAACTACTCCAATAAAGAATAAGAAGTAGAGGTTATGGAATTCATACTTGAATATCTAACAGGTCTCCAAAAGGAGAAAAAAGGAAAGTGAAACTCAGTTGAAGGATTGTTGTTCAAAATAAATCAGCTAAATTTCGACAAAGAACAAGAAGCAAAAGACAACCCCATCAAAACGTTTGTACAAGATCTAGGTAGGTATGAAGGCAAGTCCCCTGAATACTCTGTTTGTAATTCTTTTAAAGATATATGTTTAACAGGTATAGAAAATAAGAGTCATTCACGAGCTTCAAATCCCACATCAATCAAGGCTCATCAAATATGCAACAATCATAACTCATACAACAAGCTCAGGCTCATACAACAGCCTCACCATTCATAAATATGAAAATATTTGCAGACATTTCCTTTCAAATTCCATACTCATACTCAGGGTTAAAAAAGTTAGGTATTATGCAATCTCCAACTGTTACATCTAATATGGCAAGAAATCATTCTACCTCCACACTCTTGAGTAAAGGCATGAGTCTTCCACCAATGATCTTCAGTCACCGAGCATCAAAGAACTTGCAGCAATATATCACAGGCTTCGATCTTCAACAAGTTCTCAGTTTGAGTACTGAGATCTCCTCTTGGCTGGTCGCAACACTCAAACTTCCATAGCAGCTCTCAAAACAAATCTTCACATGAAATCGCAGCTCACACAACACGGCTTCACATACAGCATGTGGATTGGTCCCATGTTCGAGCAGAAAACACACGGCTTCTACAACAAACAGGCTATGGGGGAAGAGTCTAGATAAGATAGGAGTAGCGCACTAACCTCTCAATGCAAGCGTGAAGAATATCTCTACAAGTAGTGGAGTCGACTATGGGAGCATGAAGGAACTCTAAGAAATACAAGAAGTAGGAGAGTGGGAGCACAATGTCTAAAAGATGAGACAGTGAAGATGAAATGCAGCTACTTAAATAGATTTAGGGTTAGGAAAGCCTGAGCGGCAATTCAAATGCCTTGGTAAGGAGCAGTAAAAAATGTGTAGTAAATTGAGGAAATAATTAATAACATATCTTCCAACGGACTATTTAATACCTAAGACAACCATTCCTCAACACGGGCCTGGAATTGTCATGCACACAATGAATGCACTCACAGGAGAGATGCACAGAATTATTGGCACCCAGTCTATTAGAAAATGCATGCAAATACAGACTGATGGGTCAGGAATCTTGAAATAAATAAGTAGAAGGAAGGATGAAGGTTTGGCAGTGAGACTGCCAGGACTGACAAGCATAGAGGCAAGATTTATGGTAGTCACCCACTCTGATACCACTGTCAGGTGAAATAAATCTTGAATTCTTATTATTTCTCCATAGAATGCCTTTATTTATGCATCTACGATGACTCTTGGGATCACACATCCGAGAGTCTTTTCATATTCCTAATATTTACAATAACGTATATTCCTGACGGATTATATTCCAATAGTTATGAAGATATATAGTGGAACCATTTGATATGTTTTTAATGATATCGAGACCTTTAAAATGATGATGTTGAATCGCTTGAAGTCCTTGAATCTATCTTTTATAATAATGATGATATTCTTGAAAACGTATTTGTTCTCTCTTGATTGGTGGTGTTGGGGTCCTTCATAATCTTGATATGATGAATATATGGTGGATCCCTCCTCCTTGTTAATGCGAAGTATGTGGATGTGAATACCATAGAATCCCTCATGCCCTTGATGATTTCCATTGAATCCTTTGACCTTGGAACTTATGCATAAGGTAACATGGTCTTTGGCACATTGATGTGTGGAGTCTTGATTTCCTGTACAAATTAAATAATTTAAGAGTATTAGACTAAGAATTTTCAAATAAACCCATCATAGGGAGATATTACTAGTCAATCCATTTATGTTGATATGTGGAGCATCTTCTAACTCCTTACATTTGAAGAGATATAATTTTTGAAGTTGGTGTGGCCCACCTTTTTGGGTGAGCTGATCAAACAAAAAAGAATTTAATTATTTGTAATTTTGAATTGCATGTTGGCCCAAGGTAATAAATTTTCTCCACAACATATATAAATATAATATCAAACATTTCATTTCTTCATCATCAATTATCTCAGGAATTTCTCAATTCTTGGAGAAAAGTGCGAAATTTTGTGACAAAGAAATATCTAGGCATCTTCACTAAAATTAGCATAACGTTCTTATACATAATCGTAATTAAAAAATTATTGGATCATTGGAAATAGTGTTACAAGGGATATGTGATGATATGATCTATATTTTATTTTTGTTTTTATACTATTTGTTCATTTTGTGATCTTTGAAAAAGTATGGTTCATGCTTTTGCGTTTCTCTTGTGATGTCACATGTCTCTCACAGATAGAGTTCATCTTTGATCTTAGTATGTGAACATATATATTGGTGTTTTTTGTTTCATGATATGATTATTTTGTGATGATGATATAATGATGATAATATTGTTGATGATGATATAATGATAATGTGATAATGCATATTATCAAATAAGTAGTTGATTGTTAAAAGTAAAAAGTAATAGAATATGTGGACACTGATTCACCCCCCCTCTCAGTGTACCTTGTGTGTCCAACAATTGGTACCATAGCGGCTCCTTCATAGAAATATTTATCAGCTTGAATGAGATACTTTACACACCATGCGGTTCTTAGTGAATGGAGTACCACTGTCTTGTGAGTCAAATTATTACTTGATCTGGAAAATGATAATGCAATCTTATCTTGAGGAAATTGGTTTATATAATTAAGTTGTTATTGGATATACACCTCCAAATAAAGTGAAACAACAGCTCAGAAGGAAGCAAAAAAAATTAATTCTATGTATATAGAATCTATCCTTGAAGGCCTAGTAGATATCTAAAAGAAGAAATAGGAAAGTGCATCTCAACTAAGGAATTATGGATCATATTGGAACAAAACTACTCCAATAAAGAATAAGAAGTAGAGGTTATGGAATTCATACTTGAATATCTAACAGATCTCCAAAACGAGAAAAAAGGAAAGTGAAACTCAGTTGAAGGATTGTTGTTCAAAATAAATCAGCTAAAGTTCGACAAAGAACAAGAAGCAAAAGACAACCCCATCAAAAGGTTAGTACAAGATCTAGGTAGGTATGAAGGCAAGTCCCCTGAACACTCTGTTTGTAATTCTTTTAAAGATATATGTTTAACAGGTATAGAAAATAAGAGTTATTTTTAATTTAATTGAATGCAATACTTCATATTATGATGAAAATCCTTGCTCTTTGATAAGTGATAGAAATTTAGTTGATATTATTATAGACAATTAAATTACTAATGTTTCACAAGAAGTGAAAAATCTTTGTGAACACAACCAGGTATTGTAAGAGAAATTGGACGAAGATGAGAAGAGGAACCAAGCAGAATTTGAGAAGCCCACATAGACCATAATTAATCTGAAACTCCAAGTCAAAGAAGCCACCAAAACCAAATAATCCATATCCAAATATTTGAAAGATAAACTTGAGAATCCAGCCACAGAAATTGAAAAGAAATTAGAAGAAATTGCCAAGATGAGAAGACTGGTAGAAGATAAGGAAATAGAGTTAATTTGCAATCTAAAAGAGAAATAAAGTGAGATAAGTGCCTACAAGACTAAACAAATATTAGAAGAGAAGTTAATAAGAAAACAAGAACTTAAAATCAAATCCTTTAGGGTAGATATACAGAAGGTATGTCTGACAAACTTTGAATCTGAAAAGGACCTCTTAGAAATCAGCAAGGAGAATGATGTACTAAAAGGTCAACTCCAACAATACCATGGGGATGATTAGAATTCAAAAGGACAGATGGAAGACAATATCCTTCATCTTAACAAACAAGTACAAGAAGTCAAGAAAATAGAATAAGATATAACAAGACAACTCTAAGAAAAGATAGAAATTTGTTAACAACAAGAATTGAAGATCCTCTCTTTGAAGGAAGACCTAGAAAAAAAAACTACTTAATTAAAGACAAATTCAAATATTGAGAATAACAATATGGAAGAGGAATAAAATACTAACAGTTACACACGTATTCTTAGAAGATTCCCTGATAATAAAAAAATCAAGAGAAGTTATAGCTCAGAGATATCCTATGATGTTCAATGGATACTGTTACAAGTGCAATAACTATGGTCATAAAGCCATCCATTTCATAGATGATCATGAAAAGATCACAGCAAGAAGAAATCAATATGGTTTTTCCATTCAGTGTTACAATTTCTATCATTATGATCATTTCAAAAAACATTGTAGGATGTACGGACTAGTTAATGTTTGGAAAAGAAAGCGAGTTCAATCAAATGATATGAACAACCATCATCCTACTAAATTATGTAGAAATAAGTTAGTATATTGCACCATTGATCAAAATATAAATAATGAAAATCTTGGGAAAAACCCATTGCCATTTTGAAGTCTATCGACCAGTGATATGAATTGTACAAAAAATGTGTAAAAGGAGATATGCACTTGATTATCATATTTGACTATTGTTTAGTAGTTGGTTCCAACAGTATCTATGTGATAGAATACAATTCCATCAAAGAAGCATAAGTGCTCAATTATAAGGAAAGCAGTAGTGCCAAAATAAGTTATTGCCGCCATTAACAAAAACAGGAAGAAAAATTGAAAAGGAAGAGAAGTTTATGAAAGGGGGAGCATGGCTTAAGGTGGAACATGTCCTAAGGGGAAGAAGTATGTTCAAAGGATGTTCCCTTTGCCATTGATGCCAAAGGGGGAGAGAAGTTTTGTTGGCAGCGGGAACTTGTTTTGAAGAGGAGTTATGGTGTTGTCATCAATGGAAAAGGGGGAGATTGTTGATTAATTTTTCGTTGATTCCAATGTTTTTTAGTCATCACTAGTACAAAATGAGGATATAATGACTAAAAAATGACTAAAATATAGCTATAAATGAATACTTTTTAGTCGGTGACTAATAGTAGCTAATTTACACTATCTTATAGCTTCAATAACTTACTCGTGTTTCACTTAGTCATTAACAGTTCGGCTTATTAGTCATTGATTTACTCATTGAGAGTCAATGATTTAGTCACTGATTGCAACAATTAATGACCAAATATACGACTAAATAAACTACTATATGGTAACATATTAATGACTAAGCTAAATACAAATAAAGGTTAGTCACACTATAAGATACAGGATATTAGCTACTAATCATCGTATATTGTGATTTTAGTCATTTTCGCAGTCACAAATTTATGATAGAGCACAGAGGAATCGAACCACCAACCTCGTGACTATAATTAGGAAGGTGCTCTACCATTGAGCTAGCACCCTTTAATAAGTTGTTATTTCTTGATAATGATGATATTCAAACAAATTTTACATCATTCAAGCATACAAAATAATGAGTATCAAGTTACTATAGATACATAATGGATTACCCTGTACTAGTCCTTCAAGTCTTTTTTGCACTTAATAAATGCATTTGAAAGACTTGAAGGACTATTACAAGGTAAGCCAATATCTATCTATAGTAACTTGATAATCATTATTGTTTATGCTTGAATGATGAAAAATACAAAAATCCTAGAAATGTATAGGAATGACAAGCATGCATCAAATGTTAAACTATCTACCGAGTCATCTAGAGTCATGCCACGATATCTGGATTTGACTAAATATTCATAAGTAACTTGAATATAGTGGTGGATGATGTCATGGAAAGGGGAATTTTAGTTTATATAGAAGCAAAGGATGATCAGATGGAGCAACTCATCACCCAAAATGTATATAGAATAGTAAAAATAAATATACAACTAATTCCATTTCACATCGAGAAGAATGGGCATTAACTCTAAGTACTCTTAGCCAGTAGATAAATGGAAATGAAATGAGATGAATTATTAGCAACAAGAACTTCGAGTTTGCTTGCTGAAAATAAGTATGAATAGTTATGTCATCATTTTATTCAGAGGTGACTTAAAAAACCACTAACCTACAATCAAGGCAAGAAACCATGTTCAGATTGATATATAAATAAAATAAAATAAAAGTTAAATATAGATTATGCCAATCGCACTATCATTTATACCTCAAAAGAGAACTAGAAAATCTTCCACAACTGTTCAACTTTGTCCAAAATGTCCACTTGAAATGCCACTATTTAAACAAAACAAAAAGAAATTGAAAAACATGAAAGTAGTAATTTACTCTACATGTCTATTGGATGTAGATTCCCATAGATGAACAACATAATTAGTCAAGAACATGTAATAAAATTATAAATGGACAAAAAGAAGAAAACAATGTGGTTTATACCTTCCTTTATATACTCAGATATATATTATGATCATACTTTGTCTATTAAGAGACAATTCAATAATGAAACAATGTAAATACCCAAGAGAGAGAGAGAGAGAGATGTAGTTGTAGGGAAGAGTGAGACAAATACATACCTCAAGGTATTAATCAAAACAGTCTATAAATGAGGATAAATTTTCAATCCCATTGCTACAATAAATCACAGTATTTTAGGACAGCCATACATCAAGCCAATAGAAGGTCATTTCAAATGTACATAGGACTCCTTAACCCACACTCTAGCACATCCATTGGACTTTGGCACACTTCCATAGATAGTAGTATCCTCAAGGAGGCTGAAAATGAGCACAAGAAACCTCTATAAAGTCTAAAAACGCTTGCCATGCTACAATAGGCTGAACAAGGACTACAAAAGCCCTAGTACAAGTTGGTTCAAACCTCTCTCTTCTCCCCCCATCTCTCTCTCTCTCTCTCTCTCTCTCTCTCTCTCTCTCTCTCTCTCTCTC
>LPNX010670488.1:0-17053 GCA_001517045.1 Pseudotsuga menziesii
TATGCGTTTTGAGGGCTTCTATCTAGCACATGAGTAAAAAATTAGGTTTTCATCACCAAATTTGGCCAAAAAGTGTTACCCATCTTCATGGAATCACCCCCATGTTTGTGCCTAATGTTTCATCTCGTTTTAGGTCATATTTTTCATCTAGGTTTGCACCTAGTGTTGCATCCTGGTTGATGTTATTTTTTGCATTTATGTTTGAGCCCAATGTTGCACCCCGTGTTGCGCCTAGTTTTGCACCCATGTTTGTATCTAATATTGCATCTAGTTTTGTGTCCAGTTTTGCATCCAATCTTGCATTCAATATTACTTCTAGTTTTACATCCAATATTTTGTCCCATCTTGCATCCAATATTGTGTCTCGTCTTAAGTTTTTGTTTGCGCCAAGTGTTGCTTCCAGTTTTGCACCTGGTGTTATGCCTAGTTTTATGTCCATTGATACACCATATTTTGTGCTCAATTTAATGTCCAATTTAATGTCTAGTTAGTAGTCCACTTTGGCATCTATTGTTGCGTCTAGTTTTGGACCTAGTATTGCATCTAGTTTTGAGTCATTAATTATGTCTAGTGTTGAGTCTCTTTTTGCATCCAATTTTGCATTTAGTGTGACATCTATTTTTGTGTCCACATTTTCATTTGACATAAGGTCGACTTTTGCATCCAATTTTGTGTTTCGTGTGATGTCCAATTTTACATCCTGTTTTTCATTTAGTGTTGCTTCTAATATTATCCATATTGCACTACTACATTTTTTACCTTTAGAAATACATTGCAATATCATTAGGGCATGGAGGAATCGAACCACCAACTTCCTACTTGTAAAGCAGGCGCTCTTCCAGTGAGCTAACACCCTTTAAGAATCAGGAAGAGGAACAATACTAACAACAAAATATCCTAAACAATTACGCAATCTATTAAAGTGGTCTACAAAAGGGTCTTAAACAACAACATAGTGTATTGATGCATACCTAATAACCTAAACTTGATATGGACAAAGAATAATGGATGTGTTTAAGAAATAGTTGTAGAATCCAATTGAGGATATGTGTTTCTACATAAATGTTGTTATTCATTGATGATGTGATTTTGTTCAGCAATAGGATGGTAAGAGAAGAACTCATGAATGGTTACTAAAAGAAGATGCCTACTATGTGCATCATATATGATATAATGAATATTTTAACAATGAACACCAACAAAGACAATTTATATTATGTGCATTATTTATAATCTCAAAATTAGTAAGATGTCAATTGGGAAAAGCATCATATCGATTTCCACAATTGATAAATCCACAAGGAGGTAGATGAAGTTGAGGGGTTTTTCATCTTACTAACGATTGTTCTATCAAGAGATTCTAAAGGGCAATTCCATCACTTCATCAAGTTATTAATTATTGTCAATTTATTCTATAATAGAAACCACATGAAACAAGAAGAGTGCACTTAGGATGCCATATTATCAACATTTACCAATATTAACTCTGCCTATAAAAGTTCTACTCACAGTGTTATATTGTATTTAGTTTTTACTAGCCTGTGACCCCATTTTCCTCACAACTCTATCTTTACCATTAGTTACTTTGCATATATAATGTTTTAATAATGGTGTAAATTTTTGGAAGGATGCACTAGCATACTCATGAAACACAAACTCATTGCTACCCTTCCATTTCAACATTTCCTATAATTTATGGTTATGCAAAATTGAACCTTTGTTTCATTTTCATTTATAAAGTATAAGCATGACACATCTCATCCATACTAGGATTTAGAATACACCTTGTTTCTCTTAGTATGAAAATGGAAAAAAAAAACAATTCATTCTTTCTATTACTCACGTTTTCTTTTCAGACACCCTACACCACCTACTTTAATTGTTGTTGGAAGCTATTACTAAAAGTATCAAATTCCTAAACCATATGTTGGCATTCTCCTTTATCCTTGTTTTTCTATCATTTGACTCGAATTTTTAACATTACCATTAATAATTTCAAGATGTTCGATTGATTCCAACCTCATTGAAATTAATATGAAGAAAGTAGAAATACATATCCCATTCATAAATCAGCAGAGCAGATAAGGCCCACAAAATGTCATACTTTTTACCATGTTAACAGAGAGTCGAGTTCATAGCTCCTTGTGCAAAATTTAGAAGAGCTTACAAGTACCATTGAAAATTTATTAATAATTAGGGACCATTAATATAATTTATTTCTTTCTTTGGCATATACTATTTGCCATGTATAGCCAATATTTTGCATCTGAATAGTGAATGGTTCTCTTGGAAAAACCCCAATAAGGTCACAAATCATGACATCCAGATCTACCACATTCTATCCAAATGCATTTCTATTCTAAAACCTTGCCTAGAAGACACTTCCGGAAGGAAAATTTACTTGGAAAAATATAAACATAAGCCTTTCAGCTTATCACACAAACTTTAATGCACCATAATCCGAAATAACAATATAGTTGTTGTTCTTTAACACAATATGGTCTAAGATGTCATATATCATTGAAATTTTGAAAGAATGTTGTTCACAATGAGCACATTACTATAGTTAAACATTATTTGACACAAATAAAGTATTGACCTTTGGTTTTTTGAAACCAACATAATACCCCTTGTATTTTATTACTTTCCTTGTGAAAGAACTTATTCTAGTATTGTGATCTCTATAGAAGTATTTAGTATAACTATGATACATATGAGTAATTTCCTCATATTTGATTACACATTACACATGCTCATTCCAATTACACCACTAGGATTACTTAACCATAATAACCGGTATATGATTAATATGGATCTACTTAGCTTCATTGATACCAAGCTACCTATACTAATAAGATAGTGGTATAGTTAAAGCACATCATGTATTGTATTAAGCGTAATATCACATATTATAAACAAGTGGTTAAGCTAATATGATACTGCTTATTTCACTAATCAAGCTTCATGTGCTAGAATTGATCCCATGCATATGAGTTACTTACACTATCATAACAAGCATTGATTGATACATATAACATATGAGTTTCTGATATCAACCATGCATATGAGTTACTTACAAAATCATAACAAGAATTGATTGATACATATAACATATAAGTTTCTAATATCAATTATTATGGAAAAAAATCATCATGTTCATTAACTTGCAAGCACCTAATATGCCATTTATCCATAGGCTTAGAGGAAATTGAATCTTCAAACCATGGATCCATCTGCTTCTCCTCTACCCATTTAGCAGGTTCTGAAAAAAACCTATAAAGGATTGATATGAATCTGAAGACACCACAGGTTTCTTACTACCTATTGTTTATGTTGCTTCTTTTTGGATCAATGTGTCTATTTTGACACATTCCTCGTTTCCCTTAACTGACTTCTTGTCATTATCCAAGAATTTAGTATAAAATTTTTCATCTACAGAAATCTTGTATGAATCATTCTGTCCATTCACACCAGTTGCCACTGGCTCCACTAAAGCAGTTGCAACCTCAACACATGCAGACATAGCTTCTTGAGCCTGATGACGTCCTTTAGAGGGAGGTAGGGAAGCTTCATCACTCGATAGGTGTTACGGAGATAAATTCCTATGGCTTGGGGTACCACAACAGACAGCTAGACTCCAGAAATCAATCTTTCCCAATATGCAATAGAAATAAAAACATCTAACACTAAAGGATCGACCCTCGTACCTTATTCCGGACGGTTGAAGTAGATCCCCATTAAGCTTTCCAATATTCAGCTTGAATTGTTATAACACGTCCTCAACAACAAGTAAACAATACAAGCATACTATATTTCATGGTGTTAGATCTATTCTAGCATATATAATCAATAATGTAAAAGAATTTGACATATTCCAATGGATACAATATTCATTCAAATACACATTACTGGACAGGAAAAGATATTTCTATTAATATGAATCAGAGATTACAAGTGACAACCTCTGACGGCACGTCTGTGAACTGGAGAAACTGAATCCCCCACTTGGGCCTCCACCACCTCAATCCTCCATCACTTCGATAGCAAGCTTACTAGAAAAAGGCAAGCTTGGGAAGAACACAACAGTGCTCCAAGGGACAAAGGGATGCAGACTCAAGCATAAGTTCTGGCAACAATGGACTATAGTTTCGTTACTCTCAATTCTCTCTTCTTCTTTCAATGTACCAAGGGGTTCCTTATATACCTTTTCAAAGGGATATTGAAAGGTCGAATCTGTGCGATCTCAAAGCATATGGAAGTCCAGGAGTCATACGAGTCGGATCCAAGTCAAGGAAAACTCCAAAAGGATTTGGATTATGCACACATCCCGATGTACGCGACTATAGGGGTCAGATCTGCGTATGTACGCGGTTATCGGGGAAAAAGTCGCGTATATCACTTTTCTTATGTTTTTGGGGATGATCAAGGACACATCAAAAGACAAAAAGTGGTCCATAGGGGCTAATGAGTCTGCAGCGGGACAGGGGAAGGCCATACAATGTGTGATTCACCTAGTGTGGTGAAATCCGCTATAACAGATGCCCCCTAATGTATGAGATCAGAGGGGTTATACGATGGCCGAAATACATTATAAGTCCATCCCAGAAAGGAAGTGATGAAGGTACCCAAATGGAAGACCAGCCACCCAATCAGCATAATACCATAATACAACTCTGCATATAACTGTAAATACATATAGCAGTCCCAGATACATAAGAGTACAATGGCCATGAATAGGCATGAAACATGATATCACATATGTGGTCATCGCCACTTACATAGATCAGAATCTCCATGATGAAGATATACAAAGGACCATGATCTCCAAAACGGGTGAAGATATACAATAGATCAAGATCTCCATAGTGGCTAGAAATGTCTGACATATACTGGAACAAGTCACGAGAGCTGAAATCTCATGAACACTGGCATGATCAAGGAGGTAGCATATAAGAGATGCCACCAATCTGGAAGGTCTTCTACACAAACCGCTACGAGTACATGTCCTACTATGTGAATAGAGGTGTCGAGGTCAAACATAGTAGTCCATCGTCTGATTACCGGTCATTGATGTATACCGTTAACAGACATGAGATCACCCACCGATAATGAAAATGGGAATCAAGGTACTAGAGTGCAAACTAACAAGTGTGAATAAATGTGTTGAGGTCGAACACTTGAGAGAGTCCATCGATCAGGGGACATTGATGTATTCCCAAAACTGTCGATGGAAAGAGAACTTGCCACTGATGACTGCAAGTCTCAAGGCACTCAAAATGACTCTAGACTCCAATCCCAGAATAAATGATCTGAAGTCGATGGGATGAAATCCGCTGGAAGGAGGGAATTAAGGCATCCCCCATCATCCAAGCACGAGGTACTCAGCAAAGCTGTATAATGCGGAAGGACTCGATCATAAGGTGCACGAACCAGTAACTGTACTGGGAATGGCAGACATGCAAAGTCAAGATAACTGAGGAATGGCCAACTCAGGTTTCAACTTCCTTCGAACAAGAGCATAATGGCGGATGGTGACTGAATAAAGGCAGCATAGACTCGATATACAAACTGGGACATCTCTATGATGCAGGAGGCATCAATAGAGGCTCCATAGGGACTGGAAGCATAACCAGTCGGTGGAGATAAACTCAGATAAACGAGTACAGCTCCTAAAGTCAAACTATAACCCAACCAACGGATGTGATATACAGTGCTCTGTTCGAAGGCGACACGACTCAACAGCTTCCAAAGATAATATCTTTTCTTGTCCGGCTTTTTGGTTTTTTGATTTTTTTTGGACTTTTTTAGTTATTTGAAAAGCTTGAAAAAAGAATAAACTAGCTTTATAGTTACAAACTAGGAGGAGACGAGTGTCATAAGGGCAAACAAACTAGTTCCAAGTAGT
The DNA here is from genome assembly GCA_001517045.1 of Pseudotsuga menziesii. Classification (NCBI taxonomy): domain Eukaryota; kingdom Viridiplantae; phylum Streptophyta; class Pinopsida; order Pinales; family Pinaceae; genus Pseudotsuga; species Pseudotsuga menziesii. Next base: position 5,906 of record LPNX010670488.1, read on the forward strand.
GGAACATACCTATGCTCAATGAAAGGATACATGTGCAGGATATCGACACTCGGGGGAAAATATCCTCCCGGTAAAAAGGGACATCAAGCTGCGAAGGATATAAAAAATGGCTCTGCATGGCTAGACATGAGACAAGCTCAGGCTATATGGATGAAACGCAATGTCAGGAGAGCCTACATAAAGCTCAATAAGACAGGCAAAGCTCATGATAATGCATCCACAACTTGATACAAGGGATTTCGGAGGGAACATGGCCAGCATAAGATCAAGAGGAGTATGAGGCTCTTGCGAAATGTCATGGCAATACTATACAATGGACTCCCACACCCTAAAGGGAGAAACATCAGCATGGGCACCAAATACAAACAAGGCGCTAACTAGGGTACCCATGTAAGGTGAGGCTCTACCACTCATATCATGTCACTTCTAAAGCAGCAAGAAGGTTTCGTGACATAATAGAGTGGGTTCGTACCTAAAGATATAGTGACATCGTCATAAGGTCATGCAAAATGCAAGCGGTGGTGATCCTAACCTATATGCAAGTGTAGACATGATACCTGAGATGGGCACGAACGGGTCAATCCAAAGGCTGAAACGGCACTACAAATGGTCTTCTACATCACTAATTATGTCAGAAACGGTCTAAAATGGTTAGAAACTGTCAAAACTATAGAAAAGGGGGTAAAAATTTTCAAATATTTGAAAAATTTTCTATAAATAGTAAAAAATAGAAATCATTTGAAACTTTTACCCATTGGAGCTCTGATTTTCAACTGCAAATTCCAAGAGATCCAGCCGACGGAATTCACAACCGTTTCTTCCAGGTACTTACTCATGTTCTCAGCTTGCATTTCAATACAATTTTTACAAGTTTTCATGGTCAAATGAGGCTGTTAAGGCCAAACTTACATGAGCGCTGCGGCCCACGTGGGTATCGAAGCTTTTCCCGCGTATAGGGCTGGCTATACACGGAAAAGGGGCTAGAAACCGCGTACATACGCAGTTGTTTGCAAAACAGCCGCGTATGACGCCGCGCAAGTGGATTTACAAGAATCTAATGGACATTTGGTCAATTTCTCATGCAGGATGGTGCTAGAATGGCGAGAACGCGAGCATGGTGAAGTAGAGGAAGCAGTAAGGGCCGATGTAAGGGCTCAACAAGTGTTACGTGCATGCGGACTCTATAAGTTTTGGTGCCTAGGTGGCTTGAGGGTCAAACCAGGGCTGCTACAGATGCTGGTAGACTATTGGGATCTAGACTCAGAGTCCTTCCGGATAGACGGTATGTCCCTCACCATTGAGGTGGAGGATTTCTACTTCATTACAGGTCTATCTAGACGAGGGGAGGTGGTGAACCTTCGTTCCCGAGGTGGGCTAGGTCATGGGCTTACTATCAATGAGTACATAGCAGTGTACTGCTACCCATATACTGAGAAGGTCGGGATTCAAGTTCCCACCAATGCTATATAGGTGATGGGCCTAAAGGCCATACTACTGACACTGGGCAGGATAGCAAGCATAGCATCACTCCATTAGGCCTCTCGAGCACAGATGTTCTATGCGGTGGAGTGTATGAGACCGACCGTGTATGACTGGAGTACTACACTACTGAGCAACCTGAAACATCAGCTCAGTGAGTGTAAGGCAGGTAGGATATGGAACTTGGGGTTCAACAGCATACTGAGCACGTTTTTATTCGAGTGTGTTCCAGGATTGAGCACTAGAGTGGATGTTCCTCTCCACGGGGTTCTAGATCCGACCCAACGATGCCAGGAAGACGCGATGCGCAGACTGGGGGGTGTTAGGGTGGCCAACCCCTATCCAGCTAACTTTTTTCCATGGTTACGATGACAGATTGTTGCCATAGATGACTACCCCTATGCAGGGATAGATTTTTGGGGGGATACGGACATGCCATTGCCACCAGGATCAGCATTCGGAGACATAGGTAATGAATCTCAACCCTCACTCTTTTTAAAATTTTAAAATTATTTAATTTTTTTGTGTTTTCTTGATTATGTGGAATAAAAAAGACATGTTTTTGGGTGACAATACATAGTGACATCTACTATTCATGTGTAGATGTGGGACCGCGGCGACTAGAGGGCTTCCAACGTCATAGATGGAGGGGAAGAGGAGACGACATCACCGATGTGGATGCGGAGCGAACGCTCCAAAACATCCATACCAACTTCATGCGACTGAATCATAGGGTTCCCATAGTGCAAGTCGAGGACTTTCCTGAGGCCATGCAGTGACAGGTGGTGGGTGTACCACGCACATGGGTGAGTTTATTCCGGCGGCTAGCTAGAGCCAAGGTGACATATCATGATCACAAACCTCCTCCACAGGACTAGACACCTAGGATTGTATCGATTTTGTACTACCGTGTATATGATGGAAGCTTTGAAAGCTCCACTTTTGTATTATGACACTATGTATTACCACATTTTTTATGTATATAAAAAAGTTTTATGGTGATCGGTTTATTTATTTACATGTGTAAAAATTGTGTTTATGATTAATTTATAATGAATGAGACAAATTCCAATCTAACATGTAGTTAGCATATGAGTCAGCAATTTGATTATAATTTCTTGGAATGTGTGTATATGTGATACTCTCAAATTGTCGTTCTAACAATATTACCCGTAAGAATCTCCTCAATAACGTCGGATCTCTAACATGGTACAAACCATTTAGCTGTGACACTACTAACTCTGAATCAAGACATACCTCAAGAGAGAGAACACCATGCGAGATGGCATCTCGTAGAAGCTCAATAACGGCGCTATATTCAGCAACATTGTTGGAAGATGGCCGTAGACATACACCTCCTGAAGACAGTACTCGACCCATAGGAGTATAAATAACCCAAGTAGCTGAGGCTGAGTGCTGAGTGTGATGGCTTGCACCATCTGTGAATCCTATGTAGGTGGAAGATTCCATTGACATCTGCCACAAAAATGGAAACTAATCACAAACCCGATCACTATAAACAAGACCTAACTATGCAAAAAAGTTGTACAATAATATACAACAAGGAACCTTGGCTAAATATCATGCATAGTATTTCTTAAGATAGAGCCCATTTCTAGGCTCTGCCAAGGCTGTCCCTTTGTAATCCACTAACTCGTAGGCACCCTTCTTTAAGACATGCTTAACCACGTAAGGACCATGCCACATAGGATTGAACTTCCCTTCCCCCAAGGGTTCTTTCGATTGATCCCACAAAAGGACCAAGTCTCCCTCACTAAACACTCTTGGACAGACAGATTTATCGTATTGGGCCTTCATTCAATGCTTATTAACCTCTAGAGTCACCAAGGCATCTCTACGCTGCTCATCGAGTTTCTCAAGGTGAACCAAACGCTCCTCCAAAGGTGAAGTGTCTGGTAAGAGTTCCACGGCTAACTTCAACGAAGGAATATCACAATCAACCGGCAATATCGACTCCACTCCATGAACAAGCTGATATGGAGAAAAACCAGTGGCAGTCTTAACCGCGGTTCGATAGGCCCACAAAGTAGGGTATAACATAATATGTCAGTTCATCTTGCTTTGTGGGATGGTTCATTGGAGAATGGACTTAAGTGACTTATTCACTGCTTCAACCTATCCATTCACTTGAGGATAATAAGAAGAGGAGTGCTCTTGCTTATACCCTAGCTTAGATGCCAACTCTTCCATCATACGGTTCTGAAAGTGCGAGCCATGGTCAGTGACAAGCTCTCTCGGAATCCTGAACCGAGTAATAATTTGGTTGAATACGAAGTGAGCGGCTGTCTCACTGTCGAATTTTATAGTAGGCACTGCCTCTGCCCATTTTGTGAAATAATCAACAGCCACTATGATATGATGGTGCCCCCCAGCCGAAGCTGGGTTGCAATCCATAAAATCGAGCCCCCACTTGGTGAAGGGACTGGCGGTGATAATAGGGTGTAACGGGGCAGGCTTTGAGCGCATTTTACATGCGAACACCTGGCAAGGGTGGCACCTCTTGACCGCTTCAATACAATCCTTGAAGATCGATAGCCAGAAATAACCTGTTCTCAAAATCTTCTCAGCTATAGAAAGCCCGGATAAATGACCGCCACACGCCCCTCTGTGGAAATAATTAAGCACTACCTTAGCCTCATCATGAGTTAAACAATGTCTTAAAAGGGAATCTACTCCACGGCGGTACAAAGTATTGTCCACTATGAGGTAGTTCTTGGAAACGTGACGTAATCGACGTCCTTCATCTCGCGAGAGGTGAGTAGGGGTCTTCTGTGTTTGTAGATATACTATGATATCCCCATACCATGGGTAAGCCGTTGAGATTAAGAAAATGTGTTCGTCAATGAGCGTATCTTCACATACCAACTCCTCAGCCTCGCTCTAAAAATCCGATATGAGCTCTGCAAAGATTAAAGATTTCTTCGATTTTGCTGAAACAAACTCGAGATCAAACTCTTGCAGGATGACAATCCATTTATTGTATTTTCCCCCTATCATCCTACGTGTGAGGATGAACTAAAACGGATTGACATGGGCCACAACCAAGGTCTGGAAAAGGAGAATATAATGTCTCAAACGTTCTACCGCATGTACGGTAGCTAAGGCAAGCTTCTCGACATGAGAATACCGAATCTCTGCATCAATAAGGTTTTGGCTCAGATAATATATGACATGCTCCTGGAGCTCCTCATCCTCCTGAACCAAAACCATCCCAATCGTCTCTAAAGACACGGCCACATATAATAGGAAATCATGGCTATAATCCGGAGGACTAATCACCGGGGCCGATGCTAGGGCTCGCTTAAGTGCATCGAAGGACTCCTGGGCTCGCTCATCCCATTCAAAGGGAGTATCCTTCTTCAAGAGACGCATGAAGCCTCTAGTCAAATTGGCAAAGTTGACAACAAATCTTCGTAGGAAGTTTGCCATGCCTTGCAAACACTGAAGATGACGAATATTTCGCGGGGGAGACAATTGAAGTATTGCCTCCACCTTCAAAGGGTCGACTCTTATACCCTCTTTCGAAATGATGAATCCTAACAACCGACCTGAATTCACGCAAAAGATGCACTTATGAGGGTTTAATCTAATAGCATAGTGCGGGCATATTTCGAAAACCAATCTCAAGTGATAAGAATGACGCATCCTCATGCGAGAATGAGTAGCGAGGTCATCCAAAAATACTTCAATAATAGACTTGAGATCATGGAAGATCAAGGTCATCGCCTGCTGAAACGTAGCTCCGGCGTTTTTAAGGCCGAAAGGCATTTTTCGATATGCAAAAGTTCCCCAAGGACAAATGAATGCGGTCTTGTGTTGGTCCTCGGGTTTGATTTGGATCTGATTATACCCAGAAAATCCATCCATGAAGGAGAACACCTCGCTACCTGCACACTCATCCAAAATCTGATCTATAAATGGTGTGGGGAAGTTATCCTTAGGACAGGCACGATTTAAATCATGGAAATCAGTGCATATACAGATTGCTCCCTGCTTCTTATCCACCGGAACGGGGTTTGAAACCCACTCCGTCAAGGGAACGGGATAGATAAAACCAGCTTTCAATAGCTTCTCTATCTCTGCCTTTATGGCGGGTGCTTTCCTAGGATTCACGGCGCATAAACGCTGTCAAACAGGCTTAGTGTTGGGGTAATTTTTAATCTCATGTTCGACAATCCGGGGGTCAATCTCTGGCATCTCATCGTATGACCAAGCAAAAACATCACGGAATTCCTTGAATAGCTCGGTATACTCATGAATCTCGTCTTGGGAACAATCTGCCCCAATGTAGACATTCTCAATTGTACCAGGATTGTGAGAAATGTTGATAGGAATAGTTGACGATATGTTCACCATGTTTCCATCAGCCATCGGACCAGGAGAGCTTAATGGAACCATAGGTCTACCAACTTTCCGACTAAGAATATCCCTATAATCCTCATGCTCCAAATGGTCAAGCTTTGGAAGAAAATATGATCTATGATGAAGTTCCTCCCATGGTGGCTCAACTCCCGACATGGCCTCGATAATCACTTCATCTGAAGGGAAAACCGTCTCAAGGAAATCATGGGCATGAGAAGACTGTACTGCCCATGCCAGAAGCACATAGGGGTCTTCCTCCTCCGTCCGTGAAGAGGAAGAACAAGGCACTGTAGCAGACTCGAGATTAGCTTGATAGGCTATCATAACTGCAGGCAATGGCACACTCGTCTCGATGGACTCACTCGAAGGACTCAGTGAAGGAAGAATCCAAGGATCTCCCATATGACTTGTGCGAAAGGGAACCGATCTCATAGACGTGGAAGCACCACTGAAACTAGATCCTATCATAAGGACAGGTGCAGAACAACTAAAGGTTCCCACGAGGGAAGGATGCATTCCTACACCCACACTCCCAGTTGCCGGCTAGGAATGTTCAACCTTCGGAACTGAAGCTCCTGATGATGCAGTGACAGGCGGATTCTTGAATGCCATCTGATCAATCGTGACAATCTTCCTGTTATGTGGAAAGCTTACAACGTGAAACACGGAAGATGCACCGGCTTGCATACTATTCATCCAATTCCTTCCCAGTAAGAGATTGTAGTCAAGGGGTGCATCAACTGCCTCAACCTCTATCGCAACGGTCTTCCTTCCCAAATGGACTTTAAGAGAAGGAAGTATACCATGCGGCCTAAACGATCTCCCATCAAAAGCAGTTAACATGGTTGTAGATTTCGACAGCTCAGGAGAACCAAGACCTTTCCAACAAGACAAAGACATCACAGAAACAACAGTGCCCTCGTCAATCACAGTCTGCTTGACGGTCATATTAAGACATTCTACATGTATCAAAAGGGACACATAGTAGGGCAAGTGAGGCTGATGTCCTGCGGTTTCAAATTTGATCATTGAGGAAGAATCATCACCATTCACACCAAGAGCGGAAAGCAAAGCCTTCCTTTGCAACAGACAACTCTGAAGCACCTCCAATGCAGACATCGCACAAGGAGTATGACCCAAGTCCTCGACAACTGAATAGTTCTGGGCGGCTCGGGCATTTGGATTATGCCCTGAACTCTTAAGTACCCCCTTAGGAATGCGAGGTGCAGCTTCAGGTTTATCCGCAGGTTTCTCAATACGCAAAGGAGTTCCTGGTGGATCAGGTTCTTTGCCTGGGCTGGGTTGTGATGAAGTATAATATTTCGCATGTGGCACAGACCATATTAATGCACCCACGACCACTAGTCTCAGGTAGATCATCATCACTAGATTGGTCCTAGGACTTCGAGTTCATATTCTGGTTATGCGGTAAAGGGTTCGTTAACATAGCTGGGCCCTGTGCTATGAACTTCAAAGCTTCATCCATCCTAGGGCACAAGTGAGTGAGGTGATCATCCTTACATAGCTTGTAAGGAAACTTAACCTTATGTTTAGTCTGCTTGTCCCCCCCAGCATTTTTATTGTTCTTGTCATTATTATTGGGATTTTTGTTCTTATACCCACCCTTTTTATTGTTTTTACCCTTCTGGTCCGACGATTTCACAGCATGTACATTCGCCGTTTGGGCAGGCTGAGACGAAGCCGTAGCTTTTCCCAAGGCAGATTGGTTGGTTGACAACTGAGCTACTTGTTTCGCAACCGAACCTGTAGGTTTCTTACTTGCACAACCCACAATGCCATCGGCATGTGGTCCAGGTTTGACCTTGGGATCAAAACTCGAACGAGGAGCTTTGGGTATAATCTCATATAACAAACTAGACTGGGCATAGATCAAGTCTAGTTCCTACGCCCTAAAGATTGCTTGTTCCTCATTCTGCACTCCGGATGTGGAAACATCCTTCGCTATATATGGCAATAAATATTTGAGGAACCACTCAAGGAGGAACTCCAATGGTATAAAGGATTTAATTAATCTCTTCCGTCTACGCCACTCCTGAAGATGATCAGAAATATGGGTGGCTTTATCTTGCCAAAATGTCGACAAGAGTTCAGTACCAACATCATATCGCACTGGTAGCTGGAAGTGATTAAGGAAATTCATCGCAAGGTCGTCAAACAAGGTAAAGGCACCCCTAGGTAACTCTATATACCATTTTTCCGCAAGCCCTGTGAGGGTGCGTTGAAATAGTCTCAAATAGACTGAGTCCTGATGCAATGAATTGGAAGAGCACCATAGGTGGAATGTCGTAACGTGTTCACTCGGATCCTCTCCTGGTTTGCCTTCGAATTTAGGTATGTCTGAAGGAAGCTTGGTAGGGACAGCTGGCCAAGCCGGGTCATGAGCCACAAGATCGTTCATAAGTCTCGATAAGTTAGGTAAATTGAGTGTCGTGAGGAAAGGGAGCTTAGAATGATGAGGTCTAGGGGTCGCTCCCTGGTTCATATAAAATTGATTACCACCATGACCTTGGCCATAGTGACCTCCTCCCGTATGACCCGTATAAGGTGGCGCCGAAGCACCATAATGAGGTGGACCTTGACTAGTGGGAGCTATAAATCCATAAGCAAGAGGATAAGCAGGTTGTGAATATCCACCTCCATAAGGTGCAGAAACCTATCCATACTGCGTCCCATAATAGGATCCATAGGTCATCGCTTGCGATGCCCCATGAGACACTCCATAGGCAGGTACCTACATTCCGGAAGTAGGAATATACATACCAGAAGTAGGGATATATGTCGATGAAGTAGCAACCTGACCTCTAGAGACATGAACATAACCTCCCGAAACCACAGGTGGTATGTAGGCTTGAGACATAATGGGTCTAGTAATCGCAGTACGGATCTGACTCATAGCTACGTGCCAACTCGAAGGACCACGAGAGTAAGGTGGAGGGTTTGCATTTGAAGAACTTGGAAGCAAGGACGCAGGAATCTTGGTAATAAGATATGTGATAGTGCCTATCGTCACTTGTTTGGAACCTAGTATCGCTATGGGATCACTAACTCTAGACCTAGGAGGTATATAAGATGTAGCTTCCACCGCTGGGATGGAAGGTGCAATGTGACTAGTACTCCCAAACCTCTCCGCAAGGTAAGGCATGGGATTTCCCCCAGGCATAGTGTTAGGGTCAAATTCGGATTCAACATTAAATGCCAAATCATGCATAGGAAAACAAGTCGTAGCATAACCACCGTAGCTAGTGCTAGCAGGTTCAAAGTGAGTCTCGGCGTCTTTCAGCATTCCATACCGGTAATGTGTCAATGAGGGGTTAGGCCTAGAATGAATAAGTCTATCATCCATGGCTCTTATCTCAGAAATCACAGGTCCTAACTCAGTTAGGTCGGGTGAAGGATCATAAGTAGGTGTAAAATCCCCATCGTCAACACGAATAGGAGGAGGAAGTGTGTCAGATGTATCCTCTAAATGATCTCCCATGGTGTGTGAATCAATGTGTGATTTAGTCCACTTGGACTGTCTAGGTCCCTCTCCCAAAGGAGGAGGATTAGTAGAAGGTGGAAGTCCTGCTAAACGACGAGAATGGCGCTAAGCCACACCTGAATCCACAATGACTCAAAAAATAGCAAAGACTCTCTATTTACATCAACCTTAGGCCAACTAGCATGCACAGAGCAATCACTATCAAATCTAAAGCCAAAACTAAGCAAACAAGGGCTGGATAAGTGAGATCCCGAATGTGGCTGGTATGTCTCTCCTAGGAGAGGCTTGAGAGGCCCTTGTCACCACAAGCGGAGGTTCGAAACCAATTATTGTGGCCCTCAGCTTCAACGCCTAAAGCGACTATGCTGTCCAACCCCAACCTGGCCAGGACACATGCAGAATAACCTCTACACGTACCCCCTCGATATCCTAGGTAAGGTCACTAAGGTCACCTCAATATAATCAATGCTCAAGTGGACAGTCGCAGGAGGAATTGACCGTATGGGCAGGGTAGAAAAGCCCGAAACTCCCGAAAGAGCCCCCAGATACGAATACAATCCTGGCTATATCGCCAGTGCTACATAGTTACCGACCAGGGGTTATCCCAATCAACAACTACTCACACTGCCTAGTGCTTGACTCCCTTTTGAGAGGAGCTTCCTGAGAACGCCGGTTATACCAAGGATTTCACACACTCCCTGGACAGACACCTAGTTGTTGTTGTTTAGTGATCTTGGAGAATTGACTTACAATGAACTATTCCAAGATCCTAAAAATTAAGCTTGTTGGTGCACCCTATAAAAGAAAAGAGTGTAATTCATTTTATTTAGCGTTGATTTTAGTTGGCTTTATTGCTCAAAAATAGGATATGGTCGTGCAACTAATGGTGTTATGACGCAACAAGAAGCAAAATGCACACCTAACAATCAATGCAAATGCATTGTGTCCATGAAAACAGGGTATGTGTACTACGTGTAATGCACAATTTCTTCTTCAAATGTTGAATGCAAATTTCCCTATATGAAGTCCTAACTATTACTCCAAAGCAAATCTAGATCTAGTGCAAGTACAATGCAAAGTGCAAAATGCAATGCATAATGATAAGCAAATTTTTTTGGATTTTTTGAAAATAAAGAGATACAAAAAGAAAAAGAATGATTCTACCCACCCCAGACTCTGCAAGCATACATAAACAACATTCCAGCAAAGCACTAAGGTAAAAGGACTCTAATGCACTAATCTCAAACAAAAAAACAAAGATGCCATGACAAGAACTTTCCTAAAAAAAAAATTTAGGCTAAAAAAAACGTTTCTGGTCAGAAACAGAGGTATTAACAGACTCAGGAAATGCCAAAGGAGACTTAGCAACTATCAGAAATCACCCAGCAATCCACTATCTTCCCCAAAAAGGTAAAAACCAGAGTATACGCGATTGTGCGTAGTAAACCTGCGTGTATACACAGAAATTCCAGAGGAACCCACGTGTATACGCGACTGTAAGACCAAAACCCGCGTACAGGAAGAAAAAGATGCACAAAATCAAGGCAAACAGACAGGCTGAGACTAAGTTTACACCAATCAGACTCTACCAGGCATACATGCCCCCATACCCAACATAGAAACAAGAGAGAGAGAGAGCAATTCAAATACATTGAATGCCAAGAAACCAACCCCCAAAGGACAACTACTAGGAACTCCCCAGCGGAGTCGCCAATTCTGTTATGGAGAGAAATTCCTATGGCTTGGGGTACCACAACAGACAGCTAGACTCTAGAAATCAATCT